>CP135572.1:4951939-5039286 GCA_032401905.1 Swietenia macrophylla
CCCTTCACCACCGTACTTTGCAGTCAAAAAATCTTGGCTTGATTCTTCTTCATTGTCTAAACCCCTGATTTTCATATCAATGACACGTTTGATTTTGTCAACTTTAATGATAAAATCTTTCAATTCCTCCATTACTCTGTCCTCATCATCTCCTTCTTCTTCTTCTTCTTCTTTATTTTGTTCACAGGCATCTCGATATTGCATTAAGAATTCGTCAATCCCTTTCTTCACAGCTTCCAGGTCCATCTTCATCAGTACAAGCTCTATCATTGAAGAACTAAAAGCTGCGTCGTCTTTATAGGCCTTTGTAGTCCTCACAAGGTAAGCAATCTTTTCATCCAACTTTTCAAGGCAGAAGCTCAACCTTAAAACTTTGTAGCGTATTCCAATGCCAAACTTTTCGGGCCATTGGATTGGATTTCTCTCCGCCATTGATGAAAACAGACCAAGAAAGAATCAAAAGACTTCGTTCAGAACTTCAGAATACAGAGAGAGAGAGAGAGAGAGAGAGTGAGTTGGAGCCAAATAGGAACTTTCAAGAATGGGGTTAATTGGAGTGAGGGTAATGAATTGAAGGCTATAATTTTTATGAAGAAGCCGGGTAGTTATTTCTGTTATATTCGGTAAAATGTAAGTGCTAAACCCACCTGTAGGTAGCCAAGTATTTGTGAATGCTCGGCATTTTGACCAAGCTTCAAGTTAACGAAGTAAAATTCGGGCCACTACGGAGAAGAAGTAGATTATTTAAGTATATAATGTTAATTTCCAAAAACAATTAAATTGACAATACGTTGTTTTATATAGGAGGGAATTCCATGGGTGGAATCAATCAACAGCTTTTGCAGTTGTCGTTCTGAATTCTCATTGCATCAACGTATGATTTTCCGTGCAGTTCGCGTGAATAAAATCCTCTGATGCCACCGGACTCACCATTACTATCTCTACAAAATTATGTAAACTTATTTGACAATTATTATATTAATTTATATATTTTTTAAATATATATATTTATATAATTTATATACTTTGGTGATTAACTCTGAAAGTTAAGGGACTTAATTGATGAAATTGAGAAATTTCTGTTTTGTTTTTTAATTTTAATTTTCTATCAAACAAAAAAGATCTAACTATAAATTACCATGAAGGTTAGAACATGCCTTTCTCGTTTTGATTTTTTTATCTACCCATTCATCCTTTTCTGATTATATAAATTACAAAAATTGTTAGAAAAAAAACAAAATTATTTTGATAATTTTCAAATTATTTTAATATTCTAAAAACATTACAATGAAATTATCAATCATTGGATTATACTCTTTTTACAACTAAAGTGTGGGAGGAAACTAATTTATAAGATATATTTATCGTAAAATAATTTTGAATGAGTTATAGGAGGACACTAATTTATAATATATATTTATCTAAAAATGATTTTGACACTAATTATCTATGACAACAACATATTAATCAAGATTTTGCAACTTAATTGACTACGTTACCTTTATTCCCTTGATAATGGAGATGCACCTGTTTTGCTTCAGCTTTAGCCTTTTTGATTTGCCTTCTTTTCTGCACTTCGGATTGCCTTCTTTGATCACCTTTTCCTTTTCACTTTTTATGATCATCCTTCTTTGCACCTTTTCTCTTTTTCCTTGCACGTTTTTCTCTGTTGATTATCGCCATCTCAACGTAACTGTAGTAAGTGGCTTCTTTGCCAGCTCCTGAAACACTAGGCACTGGAAGAGAGGTGCTGGTGGCCGTGGCAGTTATTAATGACATTTTATTGCCATCATTTCATCATTTCACTAATGGTGTCCCATCTGGGCGTGTTTGAGGAATTCATGAGCTCCGTGGAAGAATCCACCCAAGTAAATGCTGAATGTGTCATCGCAAAACGTCTGATCCACGCTATGAACACGGCCCGTTTTCAAATCTTGAACAGAAACATGCCAGGCAACCCTTGGATCAACAGCAATAATTCAAAACGCAAGGAAACGAAAAATATTTTGGATGAATTTGCATCTCTGGTGTACAAATTGGATTCGATGCTGGGAACGGTGATTTCTCATCTTGAGGCCAAACCCCGCAGATCTGATTTCAGTTCTATCAATAAGGAGTTGTCGAAGCTGTCCAATAAACTCAAGAGTTTAAAGGGGAGGGTTTTCAAATTTCTTGAAATTGAGAAGCAAGTGAACAATCTCGTTTATGACGATAATGGAAGAACCAGGGTCAAGAGAATGGTCACTGCAGAGTGAAATATTTGGTGGACATCGTTCTTGATTCTTTAGAAATCGAAATGACTTTGATTGATTTATACAGTGTTGTTTTAGTTTCTATAAGGTTTATTTCTTTCATTTGAATATCTTTCTTGAGTAGACATCATTTGAGTTTTGTTCTTTCTGTAATTAGTTCATATTTGACATCTTCATTCGTTTTCCAGGCTTGCTGCCGTGAAATCACGCTGCAATTGTTTTTTCCTTACAGGGTAAATAGTTTGTAGGATGGATTGGAGGACTGGCACAGATATGTTGTGGTTGTTCTTAATTAACTCAAAAGGTCGTATTGCTAAATTTCACTAAATGGTGAAAGATTTGGCTCAAGTGGACTGAATGTTCTGTGATTGGTAAAATACATGGCGTGGGGAATCTGCTCTAACGCAAGCAAAGCTTCTTATAAATTAAGAGTCATGAACTAGGTAGGCAATGACTAAATTGGAAATTGGTTGGTAATTTTTTGATTATTTTGTTCATAGCATAAATTCACAGTACTCCATTCTTCCAGGAATTTTAACCCAAATCAAAATCAAGGAAAGTAAGTTCAGTTACTACCCCATTTACTATTACCTACATATACATTTTACGCATAAGGAAATGGATGAAATAATCTGAGCAAAGTAAGAAGATTCAGTCCACTTGAGCCAAATCTTTCACCATTCACTGAAATTTAGCAATACGACCTCTAAGTAATTCACTCGAAATCAACACTTTTTGAGTTAATTAAGAACAACCACAACATATCTATGCCAGTGCTCCAATCCATCCTACAAACTATTTACCCTGTAATGGGAAAACAATTGCAGCGTGATTTCACGGCATGCAAGCTTGGAAAACGAATGAAGATGTCAAATAAGAACTAATTACAGAAAGAACAAAACTCAAATGATGTCTACTCAAGAAAGCAATTCAAATGAAAGAAATAAACCTTATAGAAACTAAACCAACCGTGCGGTGGGAAAACAATTGCAGGGTGATTTCATTAACGTGCAAGCTTGGAAAACGAATGACGATGTCAAATAACAACTAATAGGCGGAAAGAACAAAATTCGTTCGATGGCTATTCAAGAAAGAAATTCAAATGAAAGAAACAAACCTTATAGAAACTAAACCAACCCGTAGAAATCANGTACAGGTGTCAAAACAAAACAAAATAATGGCCATTGGATGCAATTCAGTTGCAACTGAATTGCACTGTAAAATGATTCGTACAAGATTATTTCAGGCCATTATCTAGAATGTTCGTCCTTTCTGCGGGTACTGCTGAGGTGTGGGTGTGAGTCAGCTTCCAGCTTATTCCGCTAAGCTTCATCAGAAATATTAACATGGTCTTGAGTTGCTCTCTTTTTCAACATTTAGAGCAATGTTAATTTCCGAAAATAATTAAATTGCAAATAACCAGCCTGATTCATGCTCTTGTAGTGTTTATACCCCTATGTTCGGTAATTCCCTCATCCAACAGCATAGCCAAATCCAATGAATAATTATGATGTGATAGAAATTGGTTGAGATAAACCATTCAAATGGCTAATTGAGGCAATCCCAATTTTTCAATTTTGTCATTTTAATTACAAATGGCTTAATAAATTTGCACGCTCAGAAATCAATAAATATTCTGGTCATTTCAATAGACTGTCATGTACTGTTTAAGATAAACCTAACAATCAATGAATCTTTTCTATCCTAAATGAATTAAGAACAAATCGGAAGCTGAAGTGGGGGTAATGAAAGCTATAAATATTTAAGTTCCCTCTTGAATTATCATATTTTTCATTTTAGATTATGTGCTAAGCTTGGATGACCGCAAATCAATCAGTATTGTGGACACTCTTTTTCTGTTTTTTTTTTCATCCTTTTTTATAGTTCAAATGATAAGAGTTGTTGATAAAAATTTTTATTTTATTGATTAGATAATTCTACTACATTAACTATGCATTAAGCATTGCAATGTTAAAATGGGGTAGCAAAATAATATAAAAAATAGACGTTAGTGGACAGTGCCACTTATTTTATCAATGGCTTTTGTTGTCTTCGTTCTGAATTCTCATTTCATCAAGGTTAGACTTTCCGCGCAGTTTCTGTGAAAATAATCCATTCAAGTAGTCTAGATAACCTACTGTCTTAAACATTGCCGGAGTCTCTGGTCTAATAAGGCTTACCGCCGGACCTATTTCTGCGTCAGGTTTCGGGATGTAGAATGTGGCGATTGACAGCCTCTCCTTCACTGGTAAATTACATTGTAGCAATCTCCAAAATCACAACAGAAAACAACAGCAGATATGCTGCAGAAAGTACAGAAAGCAAAACCAATTAGGATGCAGAAAGTGGCGAGCATTAATTACCCCCAAAATGCCACCAGGGTTGATGATAAAAGCATCAGGGAGGGGTTCAGCAGGAATCCACATTCCGTCTTTTTTTATTTGAAGCCCTTACATTGCATTGAGCCGGAGGAGGATGGTGAGTCCGACGGCGTCAGGAATGAGAATTTATGCCCATACTATTAGCAGTATCTCACAATTAGCAGGAATAATTCAAAAAAGTACACGGACAGAGAGTTGAATTGAAAGAACTTATCATCAAATCAAATTCAAGTTAAAAAATTTGACAAAGTTATTGTTATAAATAATAATAATAAATACCTAGTTTGTATTATGACCAAGGATCATCACCGAATAAAGAAATAAGTCTTTTGTTCGTTTCAGACTTCTTCTCCTTTTGTTTTCAATTTCTTTTTTGGTATCAGAGCTACCTAAAACACTCAGTATTACCAAATATACAAACCTCATTTCAAAACAAACACATACAAACACAAATACAGGAAAAAAAAAATCTATATTAACAAGGACGACTTTCCGCTAAACAAACAAATCCCATTTCAAGAATAAATACAAACACAAATACAAAAAAAAAAAAAAAAAAAAGTTATGACAAATGGACTTACATTTTCCTCCGGCCACCGTGATAGTATCATCTTGCTTAAAATTTTTCTGTCCAATGGACTTACATTAAAAGAGATTTTATGCATTACTATCTCTACAAAATTATGTAAACTTATTTGACAATTATTATATCAATTTATATGTTTTTTAAATATATATATATATATATATATATAATTGATTTAGATAAACAAATTACCATCTTGATCAATAATCGATATGATGCAAGGACTTTGGCAATTAACTTTGAAAGTTAAGGGACTTAATTGATGAAATTGAGAAACTTCTGTTTTGTTTTTTAATTTTAATTTTCTATCAAACAAAAAAAAATCTAACTATAAGTTACCATGAGGTTAGAACATGCCTTTCTCGTTTTGGTTTCTTTATCTACCCATTCATCCTTTTTAGATTATATTTGCTGATAAATTACAAAAATTGTTAGAAAAAAGACAGAATCATTTTGATGATTTTCAATATTTTAATATTCTAAAAATATTACAATAAAATTATCTATTATACGTTATACTTATCTTTACAACTAAGAGCGGGAATAAACTAATTTATAATATATATTTATCGTAAAATAATTTTAAATGAGTTAAAAGTGTACACTAATTTATAATATATATTTGTCTTAAAATTATTTTAAATTATTCATCATTTATTTCACCCACCATTAAACAAATACTTGATCATCTTTCTTTACTAACACATATATTTTCATTTTTTCTTTTTAACACTTAAATTTCTTTAAGTTTTCCTTTCTAACACTTAAATTTTTATTTTTCCTTTTTAACACTTAAATTTCTTTAACACTTAAACTTTTTGCTTAAATTTTCTAGCAAGTGTTGTATTATTTGACAAGTGTTATTTAAATTTTTTGACGAGCCGGTTGTATTATTTGAGACTTAAATTTCTTTAACACCTTAAATTTCTTAGCAAGCGTTAATCAAATATTATTTCTTAGCAAACGTTAATCAAATATTTTGGACAAGTGTTAATTAAATTTTTTGACTTGAGTGTTGTATTGCTTGAGTTAATTTGTTGGTATTATATTTGTACTACCAATGTTTAATATGTTTTATTAATTATTAATTATTTTATGTTAATATATTTTGTTAATTATTAGTTATTTTATTGGTATATAATAACTTTTTAGCACAATATAATATACTGATTTCTGAAGATATATATTCAAAATTAAGAACTAAGATTAATGACTTCAACTTTTGTGAAATTAGGACATTAAAAACAATGTTTAATGACACTAATTTTGATTATTTACCTAAAATGGAGGTTAAAGCAAAAATATAATTTAATTTAGTTGATTCTACATTTCAATACAGGCTAAAGTAGGTTTCCTGACATGACAGGATAAAGAACCGAACAAGAAAATTAATAGTCCAATTTTTATTTAATGGCCTAAGACTGAGAGTTTAAATGTAACACTAGATAGAGGAGAAGTTACATAAAGCCAACATCAAAGCGATCAAATGAAATCTGAAACATAACTGTCTTATCATTTAACCGCAGCATCATATCAAATATAACTGTTTTGTCATTTAACCGAAACATCATATCATTTTTAAAAGTAAGAATTACCAAAATTTCGAATACTGAACAAGGCTCATTTCTAAACACAAAGGATTCTACTAGTTTAGCTCATTCGTCTTCCTGGCTCCGCAACCTGGCAAGCTTGTTAGTCACAACAATATCAAGCTGGGCAGCTCGCTCCACTATCTCTTTCCTCTTCTTTGTGGACACATCATGTGCAATCTCGGCACAGTAAGTCCTGCAAAGTAGTAAACAATGTTAGAATTAGCATAAAAAAGATGAATGCCACAAGAATCACCACACATATTATTCACAGTTTACCTATTGTGCATCATCAACAATTCGAGCTCTGAGACATTGTGGACAACAAATTTCTTGAATCCATTTGGAAGATAATGACGTGTCTTCTTGTCTGTTCCATAGCCAATGTTGGGCATTAAAGTGCATCCCTTAAACTTTCTTCGCACTCGAGAATCAATACCCTTTGGTCTGCGCCAGTTTGTCTGACATAGATAAATGCAGTTTAAATAATCAAAACAAGACACTTTTGCCAAGATACAAGAATGGAGAAGGGTTATCTGAATATAGGCCAGATTACTAATGCATGAGAGGCTAAAAGGATTACAAATCAGCACATGCTACACCAAAATCAGTCTTAAACTTTGTGTGATCTTGATAACAAAATACATTGGGAAAAGCAGACACTCAAATTCAAGGATTGACAAATATCAGACGAAGGATGTAAGCAGGGATAAAGTAACAGAAAGCATGTGAGAGATAAAGCTAACTGTGTCGCAAAGACCTGTTCTTTAATTTCTGCCCTAAAAAAAACATCCAGTTACAAATGAACAAGATCTGGACATCAGATACCAAGGGCAAGTGACTTGACATGAAAAATATCTCCCATCCTACTCCACCCCACCCAAAAAGGAGGAAAACTGAAATGGAGGGTAAATATTGAAGCACAAGCAAAAAAATCTAAACTAAACACTGCAATCTCAGCCGAAAGATGGTGATTTTTGTATAACAATCACATGTAAATCAGAACATAATACAAAATTCATCACAGATTGCAGCAAAAGAATTGCAAACACTACATGTTCTAAATAAGACATAAAAAAACAGGGGTAAAACTAAATTAAAATACAGGAAGCATAATTACGCAACAGAGAGATCAGATGGTAGTGCATGTTTGAAATTCATCACCGAATGGCAGAATTGATGGATTAATATCATCACACCTCGTTGCATATTCACTAACATCACAATTACAGAACAAGGAAAAAATAAAGTCAGAAATAATATTTTTATACAGAGTAGGATCAGATAAAATGTCGATTGTATCACCATCTTCCATCTATTGATAGAAGTACGACTGGGTGTCAAGAAGTAATCATCATATCCTGTAGAACTTTCATAAAAAGTTTCAGAAAAGGTTTTACTTCAAACATTTACACGCAGATATTAAACGGATCAGATAGTCGATCGCTTAATCACCATATTGCATCAACGCAAAAGAAGCAAGTGAGACTGGGTGTCAAACGATGTCATCATGTCCAAGATAAAACAGTCAATAACAAACAGCATAAATGCAATAAACATCTTTAAAAATTTGACAAACAAGTTTATGGAATCAGATAAAATGTCAATCACCACATTGCATCTTTATTGGATGATGCAAATAAGACTGGGGCGACAAATACATATCATCATTTTCCCCGTAGATCCAACTTGGAATATACAAGCACATCCTATAAGTCGATAACTGAATCAATACCCTAATTCTTAAAACTAGAAAAGTTAAAAAAAAAAAAAAACGAAATAAAAACAAGCAGCCATTTCAATTATATACCTTGACGGAGATTTTGCGATCGCTCTGGGGCCTCTTGAACTGCTTGACCCTCTTCTTCACTATCTTCTTCGACAGTAAGGGCACCGCCATCTTCTTCTTTTACTTGCCTTCTTCCTGTGCACATTTGAAACCAAACCTAATCAATATAAGTAACAAAAAAAGAAAACAGAGCAAGAGAATTACCGGAAGACTAACAGCGAGAGACAGATGCTCACGGCTATTTGAGCTGTAGTTCTGCTTGGCCGCCGAACTTTAGAGGATTAGGTCGAGCTTTATATAGACGGGAGGGTTCTTATCTAGGGTTTCATTTAGAACTACAAATCGACGGTTTAGATTTAGCTAATGGACTCAAGACCATCGTTAAGTGGGCCAATATTTGTAAGACCCTTTTAGGTCCAACATAAGTGGGTCTAACGGCTCACCCTGACATTTTGTCGGAAATTCTCAATGCACCCCTCTAAATCTTTCTATACACCCAATCTGGCGCCGAAGGTGAAGTTAGATAGAAGCATTTTAGCAGCTGTAAGTTTTAACCACTCTTTGTCAACCTTCTTTACGTGGGAATTCAGCTTCGGGGATGGCACAGAACTGAAGTTCATCGATCTGCATCGTCAACTTCTCCATAACATTCATTGAGAATATCAGGTTAAAACTTTCCTGGAGGAAATGCTCTGTATCTTCAGAAATTTGGATGCCGATATCTGCTCCGCGTGATTTAACAAATCCAAACAGCATTGAATCTCCTCTCGCATATCTTGGGATAGTGCTGTCTATCTGCAAACGAGTGAAGTATAAAGAAACAACACAGCAAACTGCAATTTGCACCCACATTCTCTGCACTTGCACTGGAACTGAGGGATCCCTCTGATTCAAGAAAACTACAGAAAAGTAAGATTCAGGTCACCAACAAGTGGCCTAGCCTGAAAAAGTTTAAAGGATTAAGTGGAGTGCATGGCTATATACAGAGTAATTCGATACAAGAACTTGTGACTCTTACGTTTACGTTGAGCAAGATGGTAGAAAGAATATAAATGGTAATCCTGGGTACTTGGGGAACGCATTGTTCATAGGAGTTGCATTAATTGACCGGAAACAAGGAGACAATTTCAAAATCCTGAGGCAACTTAGCTCTTCCAGTGTGTCGATTCCTTCAAACGCAAGTATCCAACTCTTGGGTGCAAGGTGTTCTCTTCCCTCAATTAGCTCCACTTCTCAAATTCTCTCCCTTCCCAGAATTTGTTGGCTCAACCACCTTCTGCCAGGCTGCAAAAAACATCATTTTACCACAAGCAACACGAAACAGACAAGAATTATAACACAAATTTCAAAAATGCATTCCAATACTGTTATACTCTGGCAGATCGGAACTCAGGAAACTCAGTGCTGGGTTTTACACAACCCTCGCCTTGAAGCCCATGAACACTGGATAAATACCCAACCTCAACGAACTCCGTTCCACTAATACTGGTTTCAACAATCTCTTGAGTATCTGGCGTCTCATTAATAAACAATCAAGCAAATCCATCACTTTTAACAAATAAACAAATGATTTTCTCTCTTCTGAACCTCGTGAGGAAAAATTTAGCACAGCAGCTCGCCACACACAATTTTTAGAACTTCTTGGGTAAGAAAATATCAGTCAGTCATGGATAAAGGCAGAAATTTTTTATTTAACATAAAATGATCTAATTATTAAATAAATATTATTATAAGACGCAATTAATAATAATGGTATTTATTTAAAATTTTAAATTTTATACGCATAAATTTAATTAAGGAATAATTAATTATTTAAATAATTATATCGCACTAATTTATTTATAATTTTTTATTTAAAAATAATTATATATATTTATTTTGAAATTGTATTTAATTATATTTATAATAAAATAATTAATATTTAAAAAATCAAATAAACGATACAGTATCAACTTATTTAATTATTTAACAATTATGTCATATTAAAATTTTATTTTTTAATATAATTATTAAATATATTAAATTTAAATTTATTTATTTTAATACAACACAAATATCTAATCGCTACAATTTCTCTTTTACCTTTATTTTTTAAAAAATTTATTATAATTATAATATTGACATTTGTAATGTGATTTAAATCCAATCAAATTTAACCCACAAAATTTCAAACCCCCTGATCATAAACTCTTTATAGATATACAATGCTGGGTTGCACAAAGAAGCGCACTCGCTCAATATCTTGTAGCCTTTTAAGAAATCATTACATGAACAATAAAGTGGGCATTAATAATTTTGCAATTCTCTCCAATCTTGTGACACGAACCACAATCCCCATTGATGTTGAAAGTAGTACCAAAGAAAACCAAACATACACCCATCTTCTCCAATTCATTTAAGGAAGTTTGATGTGAACATTGCCCTACAACTGAGCTTGATTCATTGCACCAAATGTTATGGTGGGATCTTCCCCCTTTTTCCAATTAGAAAGTTAATATTCCAATTGTGAATATGACATCCCATTCCTTTCCTTTTTTCTATCTATTATTGTATTTTTTTTTGTGTATTTTATTATATAGTATTCATTTTTACAAATATTTATGGTGTTGTATCAATACTAATACTTATTATAGTAAATATTAATGACTCGTAATGATATATCATAATTAATTTATATAAAATTAAAGATTATGTTATCGTACACCTCGCTTATAAAAGTTGTTCATTATTATATGAGATTAAAAATTTATATTCACTTTTTTAAAAATATTTAATATGTATATTCCTTAAGACTTGCGAGTGAATGTCTAAAGTTTAATTTAACGGGACTTTTCAAAATAATATTTATTTTTTTTGATAAAAAAATTTAATAAAATATACCGATAATTAAAAGTTAAATTGATGGAATCTTCTAATGGCATATTCTTTACTTTTATGTGATGAGATGTTGTAACTTAAAAAGGAGGTGATTTTTGTTGCATGAAACAAATATTTCAAAAACATACACTATGCTCAAAATCCAACAACTCAAATTCATAATTAATATATTCACTAACTAATTGGTTAGTATATACCATATTTTATATTTTTTAACATAAAATTTCAAATAAATAATATAAAAAATTAAAATTAAAATAATTTATATTAATTAGATTGTTAAATTATTTATATTGTAAATTATTTATATTTTTTATATTTTTATATTAATTTTTTAAATTTTATATTAATTATTTTAAAATTTTATTTTATATTTTAAATTTTATATCAAAAAATATAAAATATATATGTCCGACCCCATTAACACTTTAATATTGTAGCAAATTAAGTTAATAATTTTCAAAATCCACGATGCTCCTAGAGATCTTGCCACTTGGATAGTTGTGCTGTAAATCCCCGACACCTCAGCTGACGTGGCAATCATTATCCTCTTTTTATTTTATTAGTAATTATAAAAATAAAATTAATTTTCTTTATTAAGTCCAACTGTTTAATTGAAATTTTACTTCCTCATGGCTTAAACAATTTTTTTTTAAAAGGGTCAATAACATTCCAGTCCCTATCTTTTTGTTTTGTTTTACTAAACGAGAATATTTTATATTTATTTATGCCATATTGAAATTTCAACGTTTAATATGACAAGAATCATAAAAACTTTATTCAATACGAATAAAAATTATATTTTTATTACAAGTAAGTCCTTAAATCCTCTTAAAATACTTGAGATACCATTATTTAGAATCCAGTATGGAAGTGAATACTCTTTCTTTTGTTTCACAAATGCAGGGACCTATTTGTTAGAAATCAAAACTTATACCCTCACTTGAGAAAATCATTAAATACAAAAAACCTCAGGGTCTGAATTATATCCCAACATTAAGGCAAGCAAGTAAATTAAGTGTTGGTCATCGGACTTGAAAAGCGATTTAAATATAGTTCAATTTCCGTAATTATTAATTAATTATTCCTCTTTTATTTTTAACTTTTCTCCTCCAATCATAATTTAAATTTGCTTTCCCTTTTTCATATTTTATTTTATTTCAGATAGTCTTTGTATTTATAGTTCTCGTTCAAAGTGTTGCTAGAAGTCTGTAACTTGTCCGTTACTGGTTCGAGCTTTAGGGTTTGCTAATTTTTCAACTCATTTGGTAATCGAAGTTCGATTTTGATTGTTAGAAGTTGCCGTTTTGTCTCTATTCTTGATTGTTGGTCTTGTGTTTTGCGTGCTTTTGTTTGTGTTAATTAGTGAATGCAAATAGACTTAAATATGCTGCAGTTGCAATTCCCTTTTTATTAGTTTCGAAAGAGTGGTAGAGTTTTGAATTTGTTTTTATTCATATAATTTTTTAAGACCAAGTACGATGTTTTTACATATTCTTAACTTGCAGTGTTAGTTATTATTATTTTTTTTTTTTTGGGAAAGAGAAAAATTTCTATTGTTTTTGGAATATATTTTCGCTGTGGTTATAGTTGTAGTGATTTTATGGGGAGCTTAAAGTTAAATCAGAGCTTTTGAGGGTGTAGATTGTTGGTTGTGCGGAGTGATAGTAAATTCTTGTGTATTTTGGCTAAAAATCCAATGTTTTATGGGGGTGAAGTCGATGATACTTGTATTGAATTTTGGGTTTTCAAAGTACTGTGTTTTGCTTTTGTGAAGTTTGTGAAGTACTCTGTGGATCGGGCTTGTTAAAGGTCGTTGTGCTTGTGTTTGAAATCATTCATCATGCTTTCTGTCCCTAAAATTGTAATGGTTACTTTTTCTTAATTTTTTTTATTGTAGTCAAAAGCTGGCGGCATGAAGCAGTTTTTTGACCATTCTTCAGGTAATATTTTCACTCTCCCTGAATTGGGATGGTAAAAGTAAGGAAATTGGAGTGTTCGTTATAGTTTCTTTGTCGTATGAATGATGTGTGGCAGGTCCTTCGAGGAGTCCACAGTTGAATATACCTAAAGAAGTGGGCAGTGGTTCACGGGGAAGTATGGCCGGTTCTGATGCATATCTTGCCTCAAATGATGCTTCTCTTTTCTCTAGCTCATTACCAGTTCTTCCTCACGAAAAGTGTATGTTGAGCTGTTGTTTAATGGTTTCATGTGCCTCTTCAGTATTATTGAATTTCTTACCTGTATTGACCTGAATGCAGTGAAGTTAAATGGTGTTGGACTTGATCATCAATCTGTTGATGATATCTCATCTGCCTTAAATAAAGACCACCAAGGCTTGGCTGGTAATGATTCACTCGAACATGTTGGGAAACTTGCTACTGGGAACCTGCTTCCTGATGATGAGGATGAGCTTTTGGCTGGCATAATGGATGATTTTGACCTTCGTGGGTTGCCTTCTTCACTTGAGGACTTGGAAGACTATGATCTTTTCGGTAGTGGAGGGGGCATGGAATTAGAAGGCAATCCTCAGGAGAGCCTGAGCATGAGTATGTCAAAAATAAATATATCTGATACTGTTGTTGGAAATGGTTTGTCTCATTACAGTCTTTCTAATGGTGTGGGAACTGTCGCTGGGGAACATCCGTATGGTGAGCATCCTTCGAGAACATTGTTTGTTCGGAACATTAATAGTAATGTTGAGGATTCAGAGTTGAGAGCTCTCTTTGAGGTAATTTCAAATTAGGCAAACTCACATTGTGATATTGATTGCTTAGCTTCTTGTTGATGACTGAAAAGTTATTAACAGTATACAATCTTTAATAGGGGGTGCTAATTTTTTTTTTTTTTTTTTTTGGGGGGGGGGGGGGGTTATATTTGGAAGCACTATGGAGACATTAGAACTCTGTACACAGCATGTAAACATAGGGGCTTTGTGATGATATCTTATTATGATATTCGTGCTGCGCGAACTGCTATGCGTGCATTACAGAACAAGGCATTGCGACGGAGAAAGCTTGACATTCATTTCTCAATTCCAAAGGTTGAAGACATATGCTTCATTTGCATACTTTTTTTGTCCTTTGTTAGTTGTTGATATCATCCTTACTACTATATATTATCGTTCATTTAGCCTTTTTTTCTTTTGGGTTTTTTTTTTGGGTCTTGCATTATTCTAGGATAATCCGTCAGACAAGGATTTGAATCAAGGTACTTTGGTAGTTTTCAATTTAGATCCATCAGTTTCAAATGAGGATCTCCGTCATATATTTGGTGCCTATGGCGAGGTCAAAGAGGTGATGTTCTTTTTGTTGTGTAGTTGTTCTTTCCTTATCTACTTCAGTTCTGTCTTTGGCAATTGTATGTTTGACATCTGTGCAATATGGTGTTTGTATGCAAGAACAGATAAGGGAAACTCCACATAAGCGGCACCATAAGTTTATTGAATTTTATGATGTTAGAGCCGCAGAAGCAGCACTTAAGTCATTAAATAGGAGTGACATTGCTGGAAAACGCATAAAGCTTGAACCTAGCCGCCCTGGCGGAGCTCGTCGAAAGTGTGTATATTGATTTACTTGACCCTTGTAGTTTAAATGATTTGATTTTTCTTTTTAATTTTGCCTTTCGTCTTTAATTTTTTTGTTCTTTTTTGATTTAAGTTTAAAATGTGGTCTGTCTTTGTGCTGTTGGCTAATTTGTAGAATTTGGTTTTAACAATCTCTCACGTTATTAATACCAATAAATATTGAGTGGTTATACCTTTGCCTTCTAGTTTGATGCTTCAATTGAACCAAGAGCTTGAACAAGATGAATCTAGGATTTTGCCCCATCAAGTTGGTTCACCAATAGCCAACTCTCCGCCTGGTAGGCTTCTTTCTCATGCTTTATGTGATTCGGTTTTTATCATGTCTATAGTTTCCCTAAAAGGCCAATGTTGCAACTTCTCTGACAGGTAATTGGGGACAGTTCAACAGCCCTATGGAACATAATCCATTGCAAAATAGTAGTAAATCCCCTGTCCTCAAGAACATTAGCCCGATGATGAGCAATCATATGTCTGGATTGGCTTCAATTCTGCATCCTCAAGTATCAAACTCTGTGAAAGTTGCACCTATTGGCAAGGACCTAGGAAGGGGCAGTCGCATGGAGCATACATTTACTTACACAAATTCAGCCAATGGAGCTGCCTTTCAACAATCACATTCATTTCCAGAGCCAAAGCTGGGCCAATACCCTGAAACCATGTCCTCATTTGGTCCCTCAATTTCAAATGGATCTGCTGTGGAGACATTATCGGGGCCACAGTTTCTCTGGGGGAGTCCAAGTCGATATACAGAGCATGGCAGTTCTCCAGCCTGGCAGACATCATCTTTGGGACATCCATTCTCATCCAGTGGGAAGAACCATGGTCTCCCATATTCAGTTCGGCAAGGTTCTTTCATTGGCTCATCCCAGCACCATCACCATCATGTTGGATCTGCGCCATCCGGTGTTCCTTTAGAGAGGTACTTTGGTTTTCTTCCAGAGTCACCTGACACTTCATTCATGAATCCTGTTGCTTTTCGTGGCATGGGCATAGGACAGAACAATGGAAGTTTCATGATGAATATGGGTCCTCGTGCGTCTGTTAATCCTGGCATTAATATCCCAAGAAATATCTCTGAAAATGGTTCTTCGGGTTTCCAAGTGATGTCTTCACCCAGGCTCAGTCCTGTATTTCTAGGTAATGGACAATACCCGGGACTGGTGCCTACTAATATGGAGAGTTTATATGAGCGTGGACAGAGCAGGCGGATTGAGAATAATAGTGGGAACCAGATAGACAGCAAAAAGCAGTTTCAGCTTGACTTGGATAAGATTAAAAGTGGAGAAGATATCCGGACAACCTTAATGATTAAAAATATCCCAAATAAGTATGACTATGCTTCACGTGGTCATGTGGTATTTGAATACTGAATAGAAAATGCCAAATCTTGATGATTTCTATTTTGCCTATTTTGTTAATTGTTGTCCTCAGATACACCTCAAAGATGTTGCTTGCTGCAATTGATGAAAATCACAGGGCTACTTATGATTTTCTCTATTTGCCCATTGATTTTAAGGTAATTGGATCTGGCCTTTGAGGAGGTGATTTGACAATTTTTCTTGAATTGAAATCATGCTGATTGACATTTGCATTTGCAATGCAGAATAAATGCAATGTGGGCTATGCTTTTATCAATATGCTGTCTCCTTCACACATAATTCCATTTTACGAGGTTTTACTTTCTAGTGCATTATAGGAATTCTTTAATTGGTTTCTTCTTTTATATATATTTATTTATAATACTCATTTGGGTAACTAGCTACCAAGCACCATTCCTGCATTTCCTGTTGATGAGGTACTGGATTTTCCTTTCTAGATCTACTTATAGTTTCCCCTTTCAGGCATTTAATGGAAAGAAGTGGGAGAAGTTCAACAGCGAGAAAGTTGCTTCTCTGGCATATGCTCGTATTCAGGGAAAGGCAGCTCTTGTGACCCACTTCCAGAATTCAAGCTTGATGAATGAAGATAAGCGCTGCCGCCCAATCCTGTTTCATTCAGAGGGCCCAGATGCTGGTGAACAGGTAATGCAATTGATATCCTCTTAACCAAGAGTATGCTAAAGATTGACTATCACATCCCTGTGAATATTCTCTTTTTTCAGTTCTGATGTAGGGATAAATACAGATAATAGATCCATATTAATGATATTTGATACATGTGTTTCTTTGGTTAGGTCATACAGGAACATCTCAATTCCAACAGTTTGAATATCCAAGTTCTTCCATCAAATGGTTCACAACCAGGGGACGCCTTGGAAAGCTCTTCAATAGATGGTCTTGGCGATAAGCCAGTGCAGAGCTGACAATGTAGTAGATGGGGATGCTCTCTGCCCAAATTGATGGGGATGTGAGTGCTAACTTATGCGTATATATACAAGTGTAAAAATCTAGGAAGAGATGAACTTGGTGAAGCAGTATGCAGATTTTGTATAGGATTTAGTAACAAATCTTTTGAAGCCGCAGCGTTATCATTTTGTCTTGTGGTGGTTCCGCACGCAGGGGAGAAGAATAAACGGATTAGGAAGCATATGAACAAGATGCATGAATCACCATTTTGTGCATGATTTTCCTTTCCTCACCATTTTGACCTCCTTTTTGGTTTTTGGTTTTTGGTTTGGGGTGGATTGGGTAAATGTAAATTTTGAGGTTGGTGAAGGTGGGGATCATTTACAACATTGTATGGTGGCAAAGACCAACAAAAACATCTTATTTCAATTAATCTTATGTTAGCATGTATGACATGGAACTAGTAATGCCATGTAATTGTACAGAATTCTTTTCATCCTTTCCTGTGCTTATAGAGAGATCTGTGGTATTCGTTGGAAAATTGAAAAACGTAGAACCTGTCACGTTACCATTCATCATCATGACAGGTTTCCGGGACAGATTTAAACCCGGGCCCTCCGGGGTAGGCCCCTGGTTTCAACATGTTTTCAATAAGAGGAGGTGGGAGGCCTTCTCCGGGGTTAGTCAATCTACAAGAACAAGAAAAAAAGAAACCATTTAAATGCATGAAGTAATTGGGAAGGAAACTTATTTCTATCCAAATATTTGGGGATTGCCTATGATATATTGGCTGTATGGTTGTAACTAATTTATAAGTTCTGTGTTAATTTTTTAAAATTTTTTATTTGTGTTGTAAATATAATTTATTATATGTTTAAATTTTTTGTTTATATTTAAATTATTTTTTATTATTTATTTTATACGTTTTAAAATTTATATTACGGTTGTAAGTTTCACATTGGCAAACGTGTGGTACATCACCTGTAACATAACCATTCCCAAATATCTGATGAATACAAGATCATTAGTACAACTGGGTCACAAACTAGTTGAAACATGGCCGTTCCCAAATATCCGATGAATACAAGATCATAAGTACAATTGGGTCATAAACTAGTGTTCGTGATGACAACAAACACAAGATGCAATTTAAACAAGCAAGCTGAATAAGTAAATTAGTATACAAATGTAGCATCAAGGTGTATTAGACATAGCAAGAGTTCATAACCGATGAATAATTTTAGTCTTGGTACCTGAATTGTACATGATCAAATTCGTTCTCGTTCTTCATCAGCTTCAGATCAGGTAAAACCTTAATTTCTACCCCGCCATCTGGAGAAGGTGTGATCCACACTAAGCAAAAAATCTGACAATATCAGATGAAGCCTAATTCGATCACCATATCGCGATAGTATTTTGATTTCCTCTGGAATCTGATGAAGAAGATGTAAATTCCTTTTCCTCAGTAAGACCATGACTTGACTAACAATAGCATAAAGTGTATAACATTTTGCCTAGAGGACATGCATCCTAGCCCTAAGAATTAATAAACACCCCAGAACAAAAGAAAATGGCAAAATGAAGAAATCACTGATAATTTATTATTACCATAGCTACCCTAGAAAATCTCCCAAGAGAATGAAGAACTGAGACTGTAAGAGGTGGTCCTTCTGTGGAAATACAAGATTTTAGCTCATTGTAATCATACATAATGAAAAGAACCAAGAGAAAAGGTCTAGAGCTTGAAAGAATGAATTTATATAGGTCAAGAACTTACAACAAAGATTTGTCCTTCTTCTATATCTCTCAAATCCAGATCTTCAATAATCGTCGTCATTTGTCTTTCACATGCATCACTAGTCTAAAGCAATTCCCTTTGATTTTCTGAAATGGCAGTAGTTTCCAAGAGTTTGTGAACAAATCGAATGACATTCAAAGGATTTTTCACCTCTTGTCGTATATAAGCTAGCTTCATAAGTTTTGCAAAGATCTCTCTATCTTCCTGCCCATGCCCTTTTGGGGCTGGTTGCAGGCAGATTAATTTGCATGAAGCAGAAGCAGCCAATTACATTCCCATCTGCATCACTTCCTTTGTTTGCAGTTAAGACCACCTCAACATACTTTCCTCCTCTATTGAAAAATCCAAAATGGAATTTCTCGGCGTCTTGACCAATAATAATTAATTCCTTGATACAACAGAATCATACACTTAGTGATTCTATCCTGACCTTTAAGCCGACAGAAACTTACAAAGATTTCACTTGTAAGCATTTTACTTATCACCTCATATCTCATCCAATCAGTCAGCTTTTCCAAGCATTCCATTCAGAACTCATCAGAAGCAAATATTGGAGGAATCAACGGATTAAGACTTTGTATGACAGCTTCATAATCCCCTTGCAAGCATTTGAATTTATCCATAACAACTTTTTCCAGTGTAATAGCTTGACCACAAAGCACAGCCTTTGACATTGCTCACGTAATCCCTACTAGTGCAGGCATGAACGAACAAACAGAAGATCAGCCACAGAAGTGGGTTTGGATATTTTATGTTGTCGACACGAAAATGCCAAACTGAGAAAACAGGACCCATTGGTTATGTTAACAGGCAACAAAATGCAAAGTAGTCGGGATACTCAAACTGGTGACACAACTGGGATTATTGTTGTTTCAGACATGGAATTCACCTGTGATTTTTTTTTTTTTAACTATTGGAAGAAAATCTACCACAATGCAGCAGCACCTAAGAGGAAGGAAATCATTTGCTGCAAAGATAGGTGTAATTTAATATGAAAGATCAAGTGAAGAGTAATTTTTATTTAGTTATTTATTTTTTTATTTATTAAATTTTTGATAAATGGGATTCTTCTCTTCGCCTCTTCTCTCCCCCGTGGCAACAAATAAAATAACATCTACAGTGGTGGATGGAACCCATCTGTTGGGGACTTGGTGTTCTACCGAATCTCCTCCTCCTCTGTTTCGGCGGACGGGTACGTGTCAACGCATAAGTCTGAGCTGTTCTCACATACCACGTGGCAAATTCCTACCGGTTTACACTCTTCTCCAAAAGATTCAATCTCAGCCGTCCGTACGATCCAACGGGAGCAGACAAGACCACCCTGTCATGACCGCTCGCGGAAGAAAAGAGAGAAAGAACAGAACAAAACATAAGTCTTTTTTATTCGTTTGTTTAGTTTAGTTGAAGTCTTTAGTTTTCATAGACAGAGAACTAAAGAAGAAGTCATAGCTTGTTACGGAAACAGGTTAGTGTAATGTTTTTCTTTTTGTGCCTATTAAAATTCAATGTATTTCTGCAACTCTGCAGCTGTGGTTTTTTTTTTCATTTTTCTTGTGTTTGTTTGGTTACTATTTTTTTTTTTTTTGGTTATTAACTGTATGGTTGGTTGATTGTTGAACTGTATAACTGTCACTTGACCTGGTTGGTGTAGTTTTGGAACTTGCAATTGACAAGCTGTCGTGTATGGTTTTATTTTTCCTTTGTTTTTGCGAGTGTTTGTGTAGTTTTGCAGTGTAATTCAGGCTTGAGTGTTGGATTTCATTTTGTGATTCATGACCTGTTTTACTTTCATTTTGTGTTAAGTTGACATATTTTCTTGTTTTTTGATATGGGTTTTCAGTTTAAGTGCTTTGTGTGAAGCGGGTATGTTCTTCTTTCTCTCTGCTTTGTAATTTCTTTATCCAAAAAGCTGAACATGGTGTATCCATCTGTTTGTGACCATAACTAACGATAAATTTCTTCTTGATGTAATTTGTTTGTTCCGGTGGATAATTTATTTTTAAGTTTGCCCTCAGAATGCTATGATTTTGACTTGAAGACCTGGTGACCGGTGACCTGTACTGTACTTTGACTGGATTTCTGTTTGTTTCTCTGCTCATCATTGAACTAATCCTTTGTGTTTTGATTGGCTTGTGCGGGTATTTTTCCTAGCTTCTGTACTTTCTTTGTTATCTAGTGGTAAATCTTAAGTGGATTATCAAATTGTAAGTTTCATTGCTATATCTGGAGTCAGCAGAGAAAATTCAGAAAATTAAATAACATAGGCTTAGCAAAGCTTTTTAAGAATTTGACTTTTGATTCTTCTCCTTTATCGGTAATGGCTCGTGCAGGAAACAAACATTTGTACAACTCTTCTACACTACTTCACGAGTTACACTGCTTGAATACATCTATATATAAATATCAATTTTTTTCGAACTTCTATAGCTCCATTTTCATATGTTTGCTCCCGATGTTAATCATATTCTATAATCTGTGACACAGCATCAGTTGCTGCATTGTTAGAGGCTCCTACTTCCCCACTGATGTTCTGGAATCAAGATTGTGGCAAATATCACCAGCTCAGATCAAATGCCATCTTTAAAAATGAAGACAAATTCATGCAAAGGATCTGTAAAAGAAAAATATGGTCTTCATGTCTGTCGAAAGTCAAGTATAATTTCCAAAGATTCATGCTTTCATGTTAGGATTTTCCAACAAACAGCTGAATTCGATGCGTATTCTGAAAATTGTCATGTTGGTAAACAATTGCCTGATGCTGATGTGGGTCTCTCAGGTGAGTATTAGTGGTAGTGTGATGTGTCTCATATGAGGGTTCCGACTTGTGTCCCATGTTGTGTATTTGTATCTTGATATTCCATTATGCACATAGATTTTGCTTGGATTATTTGAGTTAAAATATGTGATTGCATTTTGTTGATTGGCCATGCTGGCAAAAGGCACAATCATGTCAGGCATGAAACAGATTTGGAGTTTTATTTTCTATTGGCTCTGATGTCTTCCGTGTAATTGTACAGTTCATCATCTGCAATACTATGCCATGCATGTTACACGCATTGCATTTTTCCAGCTTAATTGTTTGAAGTTCAATTTAATGTCTTTTAATTGGAATTGTTATTGATATATATTTGTGTCATTGGTTTCCATTTGATGTTAGAAAATACGAAAACAAAATCTGTGAACTATCGAACTTGATTGAAGGATAGATACCATTTTCAAAGAGATAAAAATGAATATAGAGATTCCAGAAAATTTTTACAGTGATTATTTTTGTTTTCAGCTGTTCTCCTAATTTTGAACTTATTGCTTCAACATATATATCTAAAAGACTTGATTTTTTTTTTTGGGGGGAAAAATGGATAAAGATTTTCCCTTTTATATTTTCAAATTCATTGATTCAATTTCCAAATGATCCAAAAGAGTGACATGAAAAATAAGTATTATTTTTCGTGCATTGTTATTGTTGGTTTTCTAGTTTCTTAATTGATTCTGAATAATTATCTTATTGGATGGTTTTACTTTTTAATGCACCAACTAATTATTCTCGGTAGTTTCATCAAGCATGGGACTGTCTACTCTGGGCTTTAACTGTGATGAAGCAATTGAGGGGCAAGAATTGGTGAATGAAGAAAATTCCCAATTTCAGGCGCAGCCATCAATTTTTTCTGATTGCACAACCATTGGAAGAATGGTAAAATTTTTATTTTAAAGACACAGGAATTTTGTGCATGATATGGCATTCTCTTCTTCATAATTGAAGTTTCTTCTGTCTGTCATTTTGGGATATTTTGATACTGATCACTGCATATGCTTGAAAGACACTCATTTGTCAGCACACTCCTGTGTTTGACTGAATTTTGCCATATCAAATTTCCACTTTAGAAATTATGGCATAAAGTTGATGAATTGTGAACTATATAGGTAGATTGATCATTTACTAGTGACTTTTTACACCTTTATAAAATCACTTAAGCCAATCCCATTTTAATTTTTGTATAAAGCAACTGGAACAGATATGAAATTTACCTTATCCGCTGTTACTTGTTGAATGGCTTCTTTCATTCTTAATGAACTATTTATATTATAGGTTAATCATGCTATTGAGTAATTATGATCCTGTGAAGGACTGAGAAACAAACATGGAAAACACCTGATCCTTTCTTCGGATGTACAGTTGTTATCTATTGCGCTTTGATTAATTTTGTTTGTTATGTATGAATGATAGGAATCTACCCACTCCTATTCATCAAACTTAGGGACAATTTTTTCTCCGGTTCTCGAGCCAGTTGAAGTATTCAGTGGACGAAACATCAACTACAATGCAGGTAACTTCCGTTATGGTTTTCGTTAAGAGTTCATGATGTTACACATATTAGTTAAGTAATCGTATCTGATACGAACAACTTCCTTTTTATTCATTCCAGGGAGCAACAAGAGTCCAAGTGTGCTGGGGTTGGGGACTGATGGCATTGATGACAACAGAAGTTCACGTGACCATAAAAGTTGCAATGTATCAGATTTCTTTATTTCTGACATGATTATTGCGAGCTTACCCTTAGATGGGAATGCAGATGCTAACGCTGACTCCAATCCTTTTCCCAATTACAAGTGTGCTGAGGCAAACATGGTATTCAATGTGGCTGACGAATATATGATGCCGCCTTTTCTGGAGGATACTGCCAAAACCAGCAATGCCAATGATGTTAAATGTTATGAAGTAGCCACAACGGAACCAGATACAGGTAGCTTATATCTGGCAATTAATCAGATGAAATCCTTCAACCAGGGATCTGATGTTAATGCTAACTCAGACCAAGCAGAACAATTTGATCCACATTTATTGATAAAATATTTACCAGAACTGTCAGATGTATCAAATTTTCGGCCCACTACACCTCCAAAGGAAACTCAAATATGGAAGTCCGTGACCCTAGTACTAGATTTGGATGGTAAGAAAATTGTGTTTCCTTTCTTTTTTTTTTTGTGCATTAGTTGCTTTCACATTGTTTTGAATAATATTGTTGGACTGATGGCACTGAAACTTGATATTTTGGATGTATGTAATTTAGAATGTCAATACAATATCTTAATTATTGTTGGCCTGGTTCTTCTAATATTATCCTGACTGGTGACCAAATCTTAATTTCGTTACCATGTATCTGAATTAAGAACTTTGGCAAAATGGGAACATATTGATAGTTTCTGGTATCAGGTTAGGATCAGCTTATCAACAAACCTTTTGATATTCCATGAAATGTCAAAAAAAAAAAAAAAAAATCTTGATATTGCTAGTGAGCTATGAAAAAGTATAATCTGGGTCTATAGTCCCATTGATTCATGTATTGTGTTGCATTTACTTGGGACTTGTAAGTTAAATCTATGATTGATATGTTTATATAGCATGATTCCCTTTTCTTTTCTCTTCTTTTCTTTTCCTTTTATTTTCCTTTGAAGGATGTTTACAAGTAATTGACTAACTTTTGTTGAATATGGTGTAGAAACACTTGTTCACTCTACCTTGGAACATTGTGATGATGCAGACTTCACTTTTACTGTTTTCTTCAACACAAAAGAGAACACTGTGTATGTAAAACAGAGGCCTTACCTTAAGATATTCTTGGAGCGGGTTGCTGAAATGTTTGAAGTTGTTATCTTTACAGCCAGCCAAAGCATCTATGCAGCACAACTTTTGAATGTACTGGATCCAGATGGAAAGCTTATATCTCGAAGAGTTTATCGAGAATCATGCATTTTTTCTGATGGAAGTTACACTAAAGATCTGACAGTTTTAGGTGTTGATCTTGCAAAAGTTGCCATAATTGATAATTCTCCACAGGTATATCTGGGATTATGAGATTAAATTTTGTTCATCATTGGATTTGCCTTTCCATTTCCTTTTGGTTTATTTTTCTTTCGTTCTTTAATTCTGGTGTTATCTTAAATTTTGTTAGTTTTATCAATATATATATATTTAATGTTTTCTATTTGGGAATCTAAGCTTGTAAAATAAAAATTTGTGTGCTATTTCTTTTATGATTTCAATAAGCTAAAAATGATAGGAGAAGGGAACCATGGCTTAGTATTCTTTGGCATACCTTCTATACTTGAATTGAGTTGTTAGGGTCTTGGTTTTCATTACAAGTATATTGCAAGAGTCTGTGCCTCTTAACATGATCATGATGAATGGGCAAATAATGCCAACCTTTGTGAGCCTTGAGGTTCAAATTTTGGAAAGGAAGCACATAGTTTGCTGTGCACAGTTAACATTGAATAGTATGGGTTACCACCAGGGGCAAGAGTCCGAGATGTTGCATTTTCAGATGGTAACATAACTAAAAGATATATTGCCTAAATAAAGTGCTATGGAGAGACCAAATAACATAACTAAAAGATCTATTGGCCCTATTAGATACTTACCTGATTGGTTAAGCCTTGTACTTATCGGTGATTTCAGGTTTTCAGACTGCAAGTGGACAATGGGATTCCTATAAAGAGTTGGTTTGATGATCCATCAGATTGCTCACTGATATCGTTACTACCCTTCTTAGAGACCCTGGTGGATGCTGAGGATGTCCGCCCTCATATTGCCAACAGATTTGGTAACAAGGAATAATGTCCCTTGTTTTTCCTCACTAGTTTCAATAAAGCTTCTTGTCCATCTGGTTTATTTTTGAGCATAAAATTGGTCTCTTATTTTATTGCTCACTTTTCTTCTCTATTCTGGCTCTCGAGATAATTAACTATCAAATAAACTACTGATTATCTTATTGTTGAGTCAGCTCATGTTCCATCCTTTTGTCCTCTGAGCTGATTACCATGTGGAGTGCCCTATCTAATTCTTCAGAAGGTAGTTTTAGAG
The DNA here is from genome assembly GCA_032401905.1 of Swietenia macrophylla. Taxonomy (NCBI): domain Eukaryota; kingdom Viridiplantae; phylum Streptophyta; class Magnoliopsida; order Sapindales; family Meliaceae; genus Swietenia; species Swietenia macrophylla. The sequence goes on from CP135572.1 coordinate 4,977,942, forward strand.
TATGTCTCTGTTTATTTTTATTGTACAGTTGAAGTTTGTAGGAGTATAATGGGACATACATATCTTGTGAAATATAATTTTTCAGACTTTTGTTTACTTTCTTGTTTGTTTGACTTATTTGCAATCACCTTTGTCAAAGCTCTTTCTTTTTCTGTAAAAAGTAAGCTGCATGTATGCATCTACTATGAAATTGATTCTGGACTTGAAACTTCTAAAGGTGATGTTAACATTTTTACCTGTCTTTTACTCTTATAGTTTTGTCCAAGCTTTGATCATCGCTCCATTGTTATATTCCGTAAGCACAATAGAGAGGCAAGATTTAAGATAAGAGTTTGGCCTTTTGTTTCTCTGTCTTGGATATTTGGTATATCACAGAAGGATAAACTGTTGTGGATAAATGACGGAAAGCCTAAAATGTTTTTAAGAACTTTGTGAAGGTATAGTTGTACGGGGAAATCATGATCAGCAAAATGCGGGGTTGAGTTATAAGTACTAAAGATAAAGACTAGGAACTGCCTTGTAACTATTAACATGAAATTTAGTGCATGGATATCAGCTATAATAGAAACTGTTAAAATTCAAAATTAATGATAGTCTTTTATTTTGAATTGACTGAAAAAGGTTGACATTAGCCAATTGTGTTATACAGATTCAATAAAGAAATGATAATACTTGTAAAAGCATTGAAGAATGAACTAGGATTAAAGAAAATAAAAAGTTTGGTAAGTAAAAATCATAGATATGCATGAACCTGTGGTGTAGGCATGGAAGCACAGAAGCAGTTCAGTGATTGAAAAGAAGGCTGAGCTTCCTTATAAATTGTAAGCAATTTAAATTCAAATGTGAACCATTAATTTGTAGATAGAAAACTGGATGGCGAAGTTTGCTTTCATGAAGCTTGTATTTTATACTAACATTGTGAATACAACCATAAACTTCTGCTTATTTTATATCTTATCTTCCTATCTTGGCTTCTGATTGCTTGCATTTGATATTTTACCTTGTATGTACAAACTGCTTCCAACGGAGTCTTATAATTTCGTACGGGTGCAGTTCCTTGCGTCTACTCCTATATGTCTCAAGTAGACTATTAAATCTCTATTGATGAAAACAACAACTCTCTTTTTATTACTTTGGGTGCATACATGGGTTTCTCAGGCAGTTTTATCAGTTTTATTGGCGGGAAAGAGAGACATCATAATAAGTCAAGAAAGAAGCTAGTCATAGAGTTTCAATTGTCTGCAGTCTATGTTTAGGATATTTTAGGTCACTATTTCAGTTGAATGATGATGTTAGATACATAAGAAATCAATGAGTGAGGTCAGAATCGAATCCAATTGGAGATGAAACTAATAAGTTATTGCATAGAGTGCATAGGTCTGTGGTGTGTTCAATTTGAAGAGATAAAGGCTGCAATCTCTAGAGAGTTGTGTAGCTCACTTAACTTGCCTTTGGGATGCTTACTTGTATCTTATAGGTAGTAAGCATCTTATAGGTGAATATATCCATGAGAATGCAGTGTCAAGTTATCATAATCATGCAAGAGCTAGCACTTAAGCTTTAAATGCTCAAACTAAAAAGTGCAAGAACTGCATGATACTGTTACGATTTAAGATTGAAATTATGACTGTAGAAACCAATGGATCACTACTAAGCTTAATAATCCATAATACATTATTAGTAATTCCTAGTTATGTGCCTTCTGTATGTCCTGTTTTAGAGTCTATCCACAAGCTGAGTGTAGAAAATTTAAAGCAAATGGGTGTTGGGTTGTGAACTTTAGAAGTTAGCTATTTTACATGTTAAATAAAAAAAAAAAACAGGAAGATACTATAAATCATTTGTGAAGAAGATTGACTGTATCGACTTTCGAAAGAGATCTAGATCTGTTGAATCTTAGAGTTTTTGTGCAATTTTACAATTTTGCATGCCTTATCCGCAGGTTGTGTAGATTTTCTGCCTGGGGCAAAAAATAGGTTCGTAGAATTTAATAGGTACTCGTAATATTTGTCAACTTTGTTGATATTAGCTTCTTTGATCCTCCCAGGTGACAATTTTTATTTCTTGTTATCGCTGGATTTCTGATATCGATATTGCAAAGATTATGTAATTTCATTTCAGTATTAGTAAGATAGGATGTCCTGTAGCCCTATTATTATTTCATATTCGTTCTATTCTCGGTCCACCTCTCATGATCACCAATCCGGTACGAGAAATGAGTAGAACTGTAGAAGAACATTGGACAGTTATACTAGTGATTGTTGTTTCAAAATATTGAAGATATTAGGACATTGTTTTGAGGAGATGCAGTGATGCTTTTCTGTAAGAAAATAACAATACTTCGTTCTCCTCTTGTAACACTAGTGTTTGAAATCCTCTGCTGTATGATTATTGTCAAGAGAAAAAAAAAAACTGTGGTTACCATTTGTAGTTTGCATGCCTGAGAAGTGAGATCTGTCTTCTATTTGTGATTGAAACACAGCAGCTTAATAATCACCATTAAATGTTAAGGTTAAATTGCTATTTTTTAGAATTTTTGATAATCAAATTAATTGAAAGAACAATTTGAGGCAAGAGCCTTAACTATTTCTAACTGAATTTAACTGAACTGAAAAATCCCTATCTAATTCTAGTACATCCTCAGTCCAGTCTCAGTAAAAAATCCAATTCCCACCTCGATTTTCCCTTTTTGTAAAAATTGGGAGCGTTGAAACAAGAACCAGTTGGTAGTAAGCATGCAAGTTTTGTTCTTGACACTCAGGATCCCTCATTCACTTCCAAACCATGTGAGATTTCACAACCTTTAACTAGCCAATATTGACAGTTTTGACGGCTCAACAAGTCCAATCTTGGTCCTTTATGATTTTGTTTCTAACACTTAAAATTGGACTAAAAAGATCTTATACTAGTAAAGAAGCTGAACAGTTATAAAGTACGGTTTAGATTTACTCTTAAATGATGTAAAATTTTACATAAAATTTCTTTTGAGATAAGATTTCTAATATAATTTGTAATTCCCTTCCCTTCAATTGAAGTCCTGATTGTTGTTCTGCTTTATATATATACATGTCTGTAAGAATGAGTGTTTGCGTCTGAGCTGAGTTCAGATCCATATCAATTGAAATATGGTAGCGAGAGAGCAAGAACAATTTTCCAGCCTTTGATGGAAGAAAGCTGGAGATTAGATATGAGAGCCTGTGTTTCATTTCATGCATGAAGATGTTGCAGAGATTACTTCACAAGGAAAGATTTGTAGACCACCGTCCAACAAATGACAACTACAACAAGCAGAAGATGAAAAGGAGCGGATACCAAATATTTATAAAGTTTTTTGTTTGGTCATTTGAAATACATTTTAATCTTATCCACTACAGAATTTATAAAAGAAATCTATCTCACATGCATTTAACATTTGTCTCTGTTACACACAAATGTATGTCATAAATTAATAAGATAAATATTTTCAAAGGATTAAACTCACACTTTTAATTGTTGTTATTTTTCTTTTCGGCGATGTAGGTGAGACATTCTTATATATCATTTTAAAATTAATTTATTTTACTGAAAATGTAAACAGATAACATTTAAAATATTAGAGGAAATTAAACCGAATGAAAATCTTCCTTCTTAGCAAAGAAATCTTTAGACACAGAATTACAAAGCTAATACCTCAATGAACTGGACGGTTAAGACATTAACATGCAGCTACATTTTATCGACACTGGAGAGACTGCTACTGGAAATGAGGAGATGGAGATGCAGCATGTGTAGCAGTTGCCGATGCACCTGTAGTATGGTGTGGTGTTACTGTTTGATCCTGCGTGATTTTTTGGGAAAGAAAATATATCAAGTCCACAGACATCTGACGATAAATAAGCCATCTCTAATATTTTTGTCTTTGAATAAAGACACTTGACGGTGAATCTATTTTTATATACGACTGAAATAGTGCGTTACAAAATACATATATATCTTATTTTTTTCCTTTAACTCCACAAGAACTCCATAAGGATTCTCTAAACTAATAAAATAACAGGAATAATGTCTAATGATTAGGTCCTTTTGGAGGCCATAATGGATAAACTTGGAAAATGATAACATGGTAATGTGGCATAGGAGGTTTTTCAGTTGTGTTATTCCTTATGTGACGTGAATGTATCATATGAATTTCCCATTAGTAGACACAAATAATAATTATGTATAGCAAACTTCTCTTAAAAATCATTCCAGCTACTATTATATAGTGAAAATTTATGCATGGCTCTCGCTGAAATAATTTTTTTTTTTTTGGCTCCATATAGGTATTTTGCCTAGTCAGTTCCAGAACAACTTTCTTTGCAATTAAAAGAAGTATTGAACGGTAATTAAAACCCTATGGTTAAATTTAGTAGCACACCTGTCTGAAGCCTGTGTCATTCCATGTCTCAGTCTGTGACATGGCAATTTGATGCTCATGTTGTCTCTGTTCTTGTTTTTGTTGCTGCTGCTGCAGTGGCTGTTGTTCTTCCTGCTGCTCAACCTGCTGATGTTGCAGTTGCTGCTGCAGGTAAAGTAGATGTTGCTGTTGTGGCAAAAACTGTTGTTGCTGAGGCTGTGGCTGCTGCTGTTGCTGATGAAAATACTGCTGCTGAAGGGGCTGCTGCTGTTGAAGTGGCTGCAAATTTTGTTGCTCTTGTTGTTGCAGTTGCAGCTGCTGTTGTTGCAGAAAAAACTGCTGCTGTTGTTGCTGTTGATAATAGTAATATTGCCACATTTGATCATAAGCCATGTTATTCTGCAGATGCCCATGCTGCTCGCTACTTTGTGTGGGATACTGAGACATCTGTACATGAGGATAAAAAACAGGTGGAGCAGGTGGTCGAGACTGGCATGCTGAGGCAAAATTCTGCTGCTGCACATTTTGCATAGGCCAGACTTGAGGCGCTGTTAGGTTAGCAGATGCCAAGAACTGACTCTGTGCATGGCTGCCCTGTTGAACTTGCAGGTTGGGTGAAGGCACGGGTTGAGAGGGATAACCTGGATTCATAGACATTTGAACCCCAGTTTCAGCTCGTGGGTACTGCTGTGAAGAACCTTGTCGCTGATGTTGTCGTTTATGTGACTGTCCTCGAAATCCAAATCTGGAATCCCTGTGAATTTTTTCAGAATTATGCCTTCGATGCCAGTTTTGACCACTATCCTCGGGCATCTGTGGTCGTGAATGTGCTTCTGGTATAAAATTTTGATGACTTGCTGAAGATGAAGGGCTAACCATTCCAGTTTGAGTTCGGGCAGAACCAGACACTTGAGAGCCCATTGAACTGGATGCCAAGTGAGTATTCTGACCAACCCCTAGCATACTTCCATCTGACAAACTGGTTTCTCGTGGAACTTCATCCTTCAGCATCCTTTCATGTGATAAATTGGTTTCTTGAGGAGCTTTGTACTCATGAGAGGTGGCACACACGGAGCCTGGAGAATTATTTTCCCCAGGATCTAAGGAAAGCCTGTCCAATGAAAGTGGCTTCAGATCTTGTTTGGACTCATGGCCATACTCTTGCTGAACATCATTGTTTGTTGGGAATTCTTCTGATGCTTCCACTGCTTCAATTTCATTAGTAACTTGATGTTCTAGATCAACAGATAACACTTCTGGATTGCAAGCATCTTGATTCTGCTGCTCCATAATTTCAGGAGGTACTTGCCGCATCCTCTCCTGTGAACTGCTGTCAGCTTCTCCTGATTTAAGAATATCAATTGCAGTACCATCAGATCGAATATCATGATTTTCTGGTGATGGTAATTTCTGATTTGATAGTAGAGTAGTGGCAGCATGGTCAGATTCAGCATCATCTTTTTCTGCAGGTGTAAGTTTCTTATCTTGAGAAGGTGATTGCTGAGGCTGTTGAGATCCAGATGGCTGAGAGGGCAAAACAACACCACTCTCTTGTTTTCCTTTCATAAATGTTCTCATGGGCTTTGTTTCTATAGGTGGACACTCATAAGCAGTCCTCACAGACTGTGGAAACAATTTGATGTGCCGATTCCACGCATTCCTCACATCATGGATGGTTCCACACAAGTCAACAAGCTGCTACTATAGATAATCAGTACTGGATGAATTTGATGACAGAATAGTATAGGCGAGGATGCAATAAATTTGAAGTGAGAGGTGAGTTCAGCCAGTCTTGGCCCTATATTAGCTACCGAGTGATGAAAGTAAAAAGGTCAATATTTTGAGCACAGAAAAGACATGCTGAAATCAACAAAATTCAAATCCAAAGATACAAATCATGGGCTTCTTTTTCCTCCTTTAAAACTTGGAACAATATTTAGGGCAAATCACACAAGGTAAAAAAGATTTTGTCCTAGACCATTTTAACCGGAACCAAAAGTTAGAGAAAATTTGACCAATAAATAAATCAAAGCATGAACAAGTGACACAATCAGACAAAGCCAAAAAGAGAAATAAGATTTCCTACTTTTGCTACCTTTCCCTAAACCACTGTAATGGAAAGTGATACATATATATATATATATATGTTCAAAAAGGAAATTTGACCTGTAAATATAAGCTTGATATATCCTCAACATCTTCCAAACTAAAAACTTGAAGTACATCTGGACCTGAATATAATGCTTTAGAGATAACAGTGTCCACAATATTTATATGCCTAGCACCTCCATGCACCGTTGTGAATCTTATTAGTTCCTGCATAAGTTAGAATAAATAATAAAATTTATTATCCACATGTTGTTTCATAACTTAACAACCTTTGAACGAGAAGACCATGTCAATCTTACCCAGCTACATAATTCTACAAAAATAATCACTATGACTAGCCATATGACAGAGTACCTCTAAAAGTAATTTGCAATGGGGCATGTGTTTGATACCATCTATTAAAATGTCTCTGGCAGCATCTGCACTATTGGTAGTCTGTAAATGGAAGAAACTGTCAGTAAAACAATTCATAACCGCACTTAAGAACCAAAATGTAAACACTACTATCATATAGTTAATACTACCAAACAGTTTCCAAAAATCAAATGATTCCAGAAAAGGCAGCAGTATCAGAGGAATAGAAGCACCGAATAGAACACAAACTGAAGGAACATATTTATATTGCCCTCAGAACGAGTTCTGTATCAATATAAGCAAAAAGCAATTGGTTAAAACCATTCTAAAGATGTTCTTTGGCAATCTAAAGATAAAAGAAAAGAAGAAGAAAGAAAGCTAGAAGGAGTTTGATTGCTCTAATTCACCATTACCCCTTCACACGAACTAGCCTCCCATATAATTTTATAAATTTGAAACTGGTCATGTGAGGAGATGAGAAGAGTGACATTCAGGGAATTAGGTTGAACCGTGTGCAATTGTATGATTGGGACAAACTGTGTTTCAAAAATAGAAATTAAATAGATAGCCAATTAATGAAAATAAATATTGCATGATATGAATTATAAAAGCAAATAGACCAAGTATCCCAATTTAGAAAACTTGGATGTGCACGAATATCTTACCATGTATGTAAGTCGTGAAAAATGAATGTATAATATAGGAAGTGTATGCATCTTTTTCTTCTCAGCAGCAGTTTCTAATGCTTCTTTGTATATATTACAAGCTGCCACAAAATTTCCCTAACAATTAGGCAAAATAGCAAATATAAGTAATCATACCAAATTCAAACAGTACAAAGAGTCAACTTTTTTTTTTTTATCTAAATGATTAAAAGTTGATTACACACCAGACGTTTTTCCATGTTAGCTTTAATTGTTACATTTTCGATAAAGCTGGAATCTGAGTCGTTATCATTTTCAAGAAAGGCAGCACGCGCATCATATATGTCTCCTATTTGCTCCTTATACCTGGCATTGAATAGATGGATCACCGGAACCCTCTGCAGTTGACATATCAGGAGGGGCATAAACATAATTCGTTCATGTTAAAACAAAGGAATCCAAGCATCCTATAAGAGGCAGCCATTAACCACATTTGACAAAGCACAAACTTGTCTCACAATTAACCAAAACTAATGTCAAGGACAGGGAAAGAATCTAGGTTCACCTGCTTAGTTCCACTTGTCTAGGAAAATGACGTGTAGATTGTAATTTTTTAAATTTCATGGAGATAATTTACACACAGCAAGTCCTTGGAATAATCAGTCATAGTTATCAAACCAAAAACAATATGGTGCAAATAAAATGAGATCAATGTGTGACATATTATCCTTTTGAATGGATTAAAAAAGTATAGTCTATTGTTTGATGGCCAAATAATCAAGTTCTTCAAAAACCAAGAAGATGGTTAATTATGCAACAGTTATTAAACTTCGGTTACTGTGAAGAAAGTACTTTTGTATATATAAGATTTACACCTCAGTCAATTACATTATAGAAAACTCAACAAAAGAAAAGTTATAACTACCATCAAGTCAAAATCTACTCATCAAATTTGATAAGATTAAAAGTTCCATAGTTTGATGGTCTAAATTATGTGACAACTCTGATGAATCAGATAAGCTTTCAAACCAATCTGACCAGTTTCTTTGAAATGGATGAAAGAAAAATTTTAGCCATTGTGAAGCTAAACACCTTCAGAAAAATTTGTGTTGCTCGAGCCAATGCATAATTTGCTATCTCTCTTCCTCCCTTACTTTCCATGAAATCCACATAACGCATCCAGAACTCGGCATAATTAGCACAGGGAATTAAGCACCTCTCATAAAGTTTGACAACCTGTAGTTAAGAATTAAAAAGTTTCAAAAGAAAATAAAATAACAGGAGGACCCTGAAAAAAAAAAAGGGGTACAGGCAATGTCCAGACAAGCACCAGAAAATATAAGTCATACCCAGTCAAAATCTCCTTGCTTCTCGGCAAAGTTCAAATAGTCATGCCAGTTCTTCAACTGGGTGCCATCTAGTGGCTTGATGTGGAAATAAGGCCTTCGAATATAAGTCTCAAAGCAATTTATATTTTCATCCAACTGACATGCTTTTTTATAGATCCATTCTCCAATGAATATATATTTCTGCAGTGCTTTAGATCTAGCCAAGCCAACAGATGGATCTAGAAGGTCTTTGATGACACTAGAGATGTCATCATCCTTGTAAGATGTAGGTACTCCACCATCAAGAACAAACTCTGACTCGAATTCCATACTGGAATCACTCTGACATTCTAACTCCTCTTTCCAAGCAACAGCCAACTTCTTAAAACTGAAGAGAATCTAACATCCATTAATCATATAACTAAAAGTAATACCATATGGTACAATGAGCAGAGACCAAGATGTAGAAAGAATAAAGAATGTTGTCCAAGGGGGCAGTAAAATTGAAGAAGATGAGGCGTACCTATAGTAATAAAAAAGCAAGAGAGTTAACTTTTTGCTTGGAATATCATAGATTTTAGCAAGGAGTACTACTATACCTATCATAGTAATGATGTAACTTTTTGCTTGGAAATCTCAAAGTCTGAACATATATCTGAGCTAGAGAACTCCAACACTGCTGAGAAAACTCAAATTCAAGGTATTTATCCCACAAGGCATGGCATAAGTAATCCTTTCCGACAAAGGACAAGCCTCGTTTGAATAATCTGTCAGATAGTACAATTCACAGTTATTGACTTCTATAACCATCCAAATGCTAAGGTAAAGCTCTGGACTCTATTTTAAAAGAAGCTTCAATCTTAACAATGTGAACAACAGGTTTCAGTCCAAAATAATTCCTTTTCTTACACAGAAACCATATAGTAATGTCAGCTTCCTCTGCTCTCCTGATAGAATTAACAATAAACTCTGACATTATAAAAAAATTTTTTTAGCAACCATGGATAAAATATTTTCAAAATAAACTGCTGTGAGCTTTATGTATAGTTACTGGATATATTTGAATTTTCCATAATTTTCTGAATTCAATATCATAAATACACTTTAGCCCCAAAGAAACTAGGCTTTACAAAAGTAAAAGAAATATAATGATGCAATCAATACATAACAGTATCCAATGCATTGCTCCTGGAACACTATCATAACTACTAAAAGCATTTAAGAGATTGATATTACTGAAAATTATGGTGAATCCTTCTGAAACTAAAAGTTTCTGCATGTAAAAATAGACACAGAAAATGTTCATATTCCATCTTATTCATATCATGCATAGGGGAGTTGACACAAAATCTTTTTCAACATAGATAGATAGTTCCGATTGGAGTACCAACAATAAGGCCTGCAATTGTAGTCAGGTAACATGACTTTGGCTGAAATGAGAATGCCAAAGCTTTAAATATGCAAGTGAGGCAAAAGTTTTGTATGCTGTTTTTACCATAATAAAATCAAGTCCCTTGTTGGTATTCATATTACCTACGGACATCATCAGGATCTTCAAATGCTGACATGCTGAAGCTACAATATTGAAACCACACATCAACAGAATATGTTGCAGATTGCACAGCTCGTTCAAAGACTTCAACAACCTTGTCAATAGTGCATAAGCGTGCCTTGTGATCAGCATACTTCCTCCAATAACCATAGCACAATGGGAACTCTGCCAAGAAGGAATTATACACCAAATCTATGATCCCTATGTCATCCTGCAGTAACAACAATGAATGCCCTTATATGAGTTTAATAAACCAATAAACCCAGAAGCATAAACAAACTATTGAACACCAACTGAATTTGTGGCAGACAACTATGGGCATTCATTGAACAGTCTTTGATTGTTAATAAGAACTTAATGTCATAAAAACTCAAGCAAAGCCACAGTTAGCTGTGTAGATTCAATTGTCCTTAAATGCACTTACTGGGAAGGAATTCTCGATCTCTGATATGAGCGAAGTCCATTCATTAAAATCCAACGAACCTTCCGCAATAACTTCCTGAAATCTCTGCTTATCAAAACCAGCTGCAGAAAAGGCAAAAGTTGGCGATGAGTAGCAATGGAAGCAACGCCCAACAGCAACAAACAGAATTTTTTTTTTAAAAAAAATAAAAAATTGCTTTCAAAAGAAATGAATTGCCAATTTCATGTGCAATCGACACTACTTTCTCTGTAATGCGTTTACAGTTGTTTCTACTACAAGGTGAATTGAGTCAGAGTGATCGCTTCTGTGTGTGTTTTACCTAGAGTCTTTCGCTCAAACGACTGCGACACGGAGTTTAAAACCTCTGACTCCATCACCATGAAATTACCAATCTCAGTTTAGCGTCACAGTACCGCTCGATCCTTTCGGAGATAGAAGCAAAATTTTTTTTTTCTTTTATTTAGTTTGAATTCTCAGAATATGCGAACACTGTAGAAACGTGTTGGAACTATGGACATAGGACCTGAAAAATAGAATATAGGTCGTGAAAACCTGCCCCTTTACACGACTCGACGTGAATACACGATTTCACCTGACCTTTACAGCTCTACTGCATCAAACAGTGGATTAGAACATCTGTCATTGTGCGTTACGTTTAGGAGCCCTGCAACTATATTCAAGTCTCCTATCATCTCTATACAGAATCAATTATCAACATAGGCGAGTAAAATTTAGTTCGGATCAATTTTAATTTAAATTAATAATTATTTATTTAAATTTAAGTATAAAATATTAATTTAATTATAAAATTTAAATTTATTATTTTATATTTAGTTAATTTATTTTATTGATTTAAACTGAAATCAAATTAAAAATTAAATCTGAATTTTATTTATTTTGAATTAAATTAAAATTGATGATTTTTTTAAATCCGCTCAAATAATCTAAACCGTCAATTTTTAGTTCAGTTCGTTTAGAAGGGACCGCCACTAGTCCAGACGCTTCACCTACAATCACTGTCGGAAAAATAAATGAGCAAACTCCAGATTTGACATAGATCTGTGGACCCCCACGTGGCATCACGTTATTAGCTTAAAGAAAGCAACAAAGAAGGCAAAATTAACGGTAGAGGTTTCACCCTTAGCCTACGATAACGGCTTATACCCAATGATTGCTCGCCCGATAACGTAACTCCCTGATCTGTCGAGAAACTGGACCCACGTGGGTCCACGTAGAATTGTTATATCCACGTAGCAGCTTGATCTTCGACGTATAAAGATCCAATCAACGGTAGTTATCCACGAAGGAGCACATTCGGTTTTCACCACAGTTATCAAATGGCAGGACAGTCTTTGGCTCTGCACTTCGAGCTTTCTCAGTCTCGCCCGGCGGCAAGAGGAGAAATACGACGACGTGCACGCGACAAAAGCGCGAGGACAATGTTGTCTCTTTCGCACTTATCGTCATCGTCGACTCGCACTTTCTCATTGTACAATATCAACCCCGCTCTCCCGCGTAGCTCAAGCCTGGGCTCAAGCTCAAGCTCGAGCTCGAGTTCGTTCGCTGTTAATCCGCTCAGGTTAGTAAATTAAGTTTCTTACACTTCGATGTAAAATTCGCTGATTTCGGAATCCAAAACGCTGGGTTTTGTCATTTTACTTGCTTTCGATCTCTGTGTTGTAGATTTTCTGGTAATTACGAAGGAATGTCGAGGATGAAGAAGCAGAATTCAAGAGGAATCGGTACGGTTTGTTACGCAGCACCTCTAACGGCACGTAATCTCCAGTGGATATCGACCATTTCTTCCGCGTATTCATCTCTTTCACTATCTCTATATCTACATACCTGTTATTTATGAAGAATTTTTGCACCACTTGCTAACGTTAAGAAATTTTGTGGCTTTAACGTTTGATGTTCGTATCAAAGTTTTTTTTTTTTTTTGGGGTTAATTGTATTTATGTTATTGTTTTGATTTGTAGCTCTTAGAACTTTTATCAAAGGAGATTGATTTACCAAAAAAGAAAAAAAAAATCATGATTGATAGCTTATTTAATACAGGAAAGTATGCACTGATGGATATGAATTAATTGTCCAGGGTTTTGATGCTTGCAAAAGGTACTGCTGTTCAAAAATCGTTTCTTGCTCCATTATTTGCTTTGCAAGCTCCTGCAACTATTATCTCATGGATTAAGTAAGTATTTTGGAGAACAACAATGTCAAGTTTTGCCCCCGAATTAGCTGTGTATTGTTATTATCACCATGTTATACTAGTAAATTTTGTTTTGTTACTTTATTCATCCTTTCTCATCTCTTTTTTTGCTTTAGAGTAACCAGAAACTATTTTCTCACAAATCAAGAAATCCTTTCAAGGCTTTAATGCATTCAAGCCTTGGTGAACTTATAGTTTGATGTTTGCAGAGGCGAATATGGCATTTGGGCTTCATTCTTGGCACTTCTTGTCCGTCTCTTCTTCTTTATTCCTGGTAGGTTTGTTGTTATTTTCTTTGATTGACTGAGAGCTTAGGCAATAGTAACTTGTTTATTCCTGATTAATACTTTTTCATTTCTATAGAACATGAAATTTTCTTCAGTTCCTATTTTCTGTCTTTTTTGTTTGTAGGTGAGCTTGAGCTGCCATTCATGGCATTACTCTTGGTTATTGTGGCTCCTTATCAAGTTATTAACCTGAGGCATGTAGATTCATTGTGTAGTTAATGAAATTATTGTTTTTGGTTTGCTTGTATTCATGTTCTTGCTTTTTTTTTTCCCTTTTTTGGTATGGCAGGGGAACACAAGAAGGTACTATTATTTCCTTGTTAATTGCTGGTTATCTGGCTTTCCAGCATTTTTCACGTGCAGGAAGCTTGCAGAAAGCATTTGACCAAGGTTCAGTTATTGCCACCATGGCCATCATTTGCATCACTGCTGTTTCGTGCTTGTTCTTGATCTAAATTTATTGTAAAATCACTCTGAGTGGTTTTGTCGGTCTGTAAATTATTTTGCTTCCAAAGGCTAACAAAATAAGAGAATAATCATGATTTCCAGACCTTTACTTGCTCTTGTGAGATATATGTATAATTTGTTTAAAAGATGAAATAATTTGCATAGACAGTCAATGTGTCATGTAGAACTACTATTATCTAGTGTATGCTTGCGTTCGAAGTTTCTATACTGTTGTGTTCTATGGCTGGCCAAGCTGATTCTGCTTTGTATCAGTATAAACAAATGAATAAAATCAGAAGGTCATGGTATTTTCTAGCTAGATTCTTTGCCCAAATCTGAGGTACTTTGACTATATTGTATCTACAATTTTGAAATGAATAGTGTATTTTCCTGCTGAATGAAATCAATTCTTAGATTACTTACAACACAGTATTGTTTGGAGTCCTTCACCCTGGTATTTTTTTTTTTTTTAAAAAAAAAGAGGACAATAGAAGAGTGAAATTTTGTACTTGCAGTTCTATACCTAAAGCCAATTACTCAATATCCCCGATCTTGGTTAGATCTAAAAATACCACATTTGTATCTTTTTGTAGTAGATATATTTGAACAGATTTTTATTAAACATCTTGAAGTTGAATTAATTGAAGCTGTTCCGAAAGCTAACATTAACTACATATTTCTTCACTGATAAAGCAGTCCTAAAGCTGGAATTGGTTGTCTAATAATTTATTTAACTATCGCTGCATAGAAAGTAGCTATATTAAAATGTCTAGGAGTACAAGATCCTAAAGGATTCTATAGTCTTCTTCTTTCTTCTGCTTTATCAACTAGTTTGCATACATAGAATTATGGTAATCAATCTTATGCTCAGAAAAAAAAAGGCCTTGAGACAGCATCTCATTTTCGATTCTCAGTGCTGGCGTAGAAGTTCAGCAGTTGTGGTGGCAGGCAAGGAATTGGCATGTTGTTGCAGAAACTGAATTTCTCATCTGCTTAGAGATAACTTTCAACAAGAAGTGGCCCCACAAAAGCTGTTGCGGTGAAGAGTAGCAGTATGCTGCAGGATGCCGAGGTGGCTGAGCTGGGGAGCCCCGTTGGTCCACCCGCACCATAAACCGTTGATCCATCGGGAGTCATTATAGATGGTGTCATTGGGGTTGTAGTTGTAGGCGGAGTAGTAGTCATAGTTGGACTTGGCGGTGGATTAGCTGGAGTTGTGTTGCTGTATTTGAAGACAAATGAGTTCTTTGTTCATTCCATTTTTGACAAGAAATTGACAAAACACTGTTATGAAAATTTACCTGTTTGTTGCTGTGGTTGAGGGGTAGTGACAGTTTCCGTTGCCTGCAACAGTTACAAGGAAGGTATCAAGATTTGTTTGAATCACATCAAGGATAATACTCAAGAACACAGATGAAGACAGAATTCTAGCAGTTTATTGCTCTTTTCTTGTGACACATCTTACTCGGATCAGTGTTGGTAAGTTGTGCCGTTCCTCCGAAATCACAGCTAGTAGAAGCCGGATTCTTGTGGTAGTAGTCATTGAATGCGAAAGAAGCATGGTCATGAACAGTGTTCGGGTTATAGCACCTTCCTTCTGGTTGAATTGAGGAACAGTCTGCACCTCCATACCCACAAGCATAATCAAGAGCTACTTGTAAGGCAGTCTCAGCGGCAGTGGGGCTCGCGATGCACCAAGAACCGCCTGATGATCCTGGAGCTGTTGTAGTGCCAGTGGGGGCGGGTGGAGTTATGCCTGGCCCTGTGATGGTTGGTGGCGGTGGAGATGTTGCTGGATTGACAGTAGGAGTTGTTCCTGGAGTTGTTGTTGTTGGAGGTGTTTCTGGAGTTGTTGGAGTTATTGTTCCTGGAGTTGTTGGGTTTATAATTGGAACAGTTGTATCCAGTTGGGTAGTGAACGGTGAAGGGGATGAGAGCATCCGCTTTTCTAGTTTTCTGTTTTCCTGGGTTGCTTCCGACTGAGGTTTCTCTGCAACACTTGAGCCTGAAGAAATAGAAAAAACTGGAACAACTTATATTCTTATCTTCATCGATACAATGAAAGAAAGGAAAGAAGTTACTTGAGTTTCATGCCAAAGAATAATGCAAATCCAGAAATCTCACTGCGAGCTTTCTGAGATACTAGTGTTCCCTCCCATATCATATATAGCAGAAAACATAATATTTTCCCCGGGAAGCACAAAACCAAAATAAAAACATGCAGAATGAAGATACTCATGGAATCTAACCCCATATTAAGACACAGACATCGTTATGTTCCACTTAGAACTGAGATTTTACTGTAATGCTGCCATGCAAAAACTTGCTATAAGTTTAATGTTGTAGTACTGATACAGTTTCATACTGTAGTTTGAAACCGTTATATTGGTAGAAACATGACATTTCCCTGGTCAAGAAACTATGTGATTGGATACTTGATTGGATAAGAGCATGTAAGACTAAACTCTTAATAAATCAATTCAAATATAAGGCTCTGCATGCTATGTAAAACTACAATGCCAAGCCACACATCTTTCTTTTTATGCATATGAATCTCAAGTCCGAGAAGAGAGCAGCTATAAAATGTAAAAGGCATGGCAGATCACCTGAAGTGAGGAAGAGAAGCAGAAGGAAGATTGAGAAACATTGAAGAACTATTGAACCCATGTCTCCAAGTTGCTTCTGCAATGTGGTGAATTCAATTATTCTTGGTTAAGATCAATGATATAGAAGCTAAGCTAAGATATATAAACAAGACGAGGGTACCAATGGTATTAATGCAAACAAGAGCTTATCTTTCGTCTAAAAAATTGTTATATAAATAAAACCTGAAGAATCAAAGGTTTCCTTGGGTTGAAGAGAGAAAAAAAGAAAGAAATGAGAATAAAGAAAACTTGAGAAAGGAGGCATTGGATAGTTGGGATTAGCAAGCAAGAGAATGTGCAAAAGAAGGAAAAAGTATACGAAGACAGAAAAGTTTAAAGAATGATCTGTTGGGAATTTTAAATCAGGCGTACTTGTGTAGCAGTATATTGATATTGATAATTTAAATTGACAGTGATGCTGTGGCAGTTTCCTTTCACTTTTATGCTTTTCTTTCTACTGTTTTATGGGACTGAATCAAAAGCAAAAGGTGGGTAGAGATAGATCTTTCTTTCATTACTCTCTATTAATAGAAATTTTATTCAAGTTATTGGGTATAGATGCCAATTGCTCGAGGAGGTTTTAAAAAAAAAAATTATTCCTTATATAGGAGTAGGAATAATATAAAGTTTGTTGATATTGTCTTGCCAATGGTCAGCATTAGACAGAGATTAAAGATGGAATATTGCCCTCATTAAGTTAAATAATTTCAGAGTAACTTCTTGTATAACCAACTGGGTTTTGGTGGGCTGGCTTTTACATGTTCAAATATGGGACTGGTTTTGGTCTTAAATTCGCTTAACATTTAAGATTTCCTGAGTTTAGTGTAACTTGTTTTGGTGTTTGATTGAGATTTTGTTCTCCATTGCCCAGTTCAATAGACACTTACTGATTAGAATATTATTAACAAATAAACAAGAAATCTAATGCTTTAATGGTACTTACTTATTTTGATGGTTGCTTTAGCTCGGCATCTTTAGACAGATTTTGGTTGAAGGTCACTTGTTACAATGGACTAGAACGACATATCGATTCTCAATTTAATTATAGTGAAAGAACAAAGAAATCTTGAGCAAAACTTCTCCTCACATTTAACAATGAAGCTGAGCAAGAATATCGAAAGAATCTATGGAATCGCCATTTACAATTTGAAGCCATGGGTTCGATTCAAATGTATATGTGCTTTGTATGAACATGATTTGCAATATACTTTTCTTATAGTAGTACATGATTTTTCTACATGATTCTTGGTTTAAGCTCTTCAGAACTGGGTTCGGACGGCAGAATGTTTGAGAGTTGAAGCAGTTGGTGTTGAATCAAGCAACTGCAACTAGAACATGGAAACCTGTCACATTCTTTGCCCGATCCTTGCAACTGTCAAAGGATGTCAATGGTCTAAGAGCAACTTTTGTATGTCCAGACTTGGAGCATCAGAGACCATTGATAAATGATCAACATGTGCCTCATCTTTCATCAGCATAATTTTTCAGGGAATGTGTTGCAGCCTGAGGAGATGTATTTTTACCCTTGCCGATGCATATTGCGTTGTGAAAGATGGTGGGTGACATCATTCCAAGCTGCATACAGAGGATTTTTCAGACAAAGAGGATCCATTTGATTCACTGAAAATAATGAAGATCATTACCCAGAACATTTTGGGAATCAGGATTAATTCCATTGCCTTTTATGTCCGTGTGATTTGGTGTGACATACTTCCCTATGGTGACAGCCACACCAGATCCATCATGAAGTTCGAACAAGAGATTGAATCAAATCCTGTTAAAGTAGTAAAGAAAGGCAACAGATTGATTAGATAGTTTCTCTTATTATCCAGTGAACCTAAAGCCTTCAATCTACCGACTCAACAATTGAGGATCACTTTAGATTAATGCAATAAACAAGCATTATTCTTTCGGGATTTACTTAGACACTCTGGTTTTGTCTGTTCTTTTTCTGGAGGCTTTTATATACAATCAGATTTATCATGTAACAAGATCATATATAAAGCAGTCACATTGTGTAGAATGAAGGAACACTGGATATGGAATAAAATGACAGCAAAAACATGCTAAAATTTGAACCTTGCCAAAAGTTTTTCTCCCACGAGAACAGCTCTGCAGTTATCATGAAGTGCAGAGGCCACTTGAGAAGGGAACGGCCATTCATGATACTAAAATTGTAAAATGCCGAAAGCAAACACTGCTAAATTGATCAACTGAGCTACTCATAATTTCACTTGCACGAGCAGTTTTGTTGTTCACCAAAACCCGCAAAGGGAGTCAAAGAGCCTTATAATGGCGGTGTTCACAACAACATCAAAATCATAGATTAGAATCTGTTACAAAATACATGCTTGTATTAAATATCCAATATAAGATATTCTCAGAAATGATTCTCGGTGCCAATATTTCAATATGAAAGTGAGTTGGAAAGCATCAAATTTTGAGCAGACAAACAATCCAACAGAACAAAGAGAAGCTCGCTCCTAAATCCATGGCCTATTTTCTTAATCAGTCAAATCCATTATAATGTGACATCAGGTCAGCAAGGCTTGTGAGCACGGAGGCTGTAACCACGTCCAAGGAGTTCAAAAAGATCAAAGCCCTTCGTCCTCTCTGAAAATGAAGAGCTGGCCACAGAAATTTCCACTGGCCATCACAAATGCCAGATTTTCTAATTAAAAATTACTCTTTAAGAATACACAGGTTTAAGCATGAGCTTGAACGCTTTAATTAAACAATGCAAGCGATGCCTAACTCCAGATTTCCAACATGATGGCTTTCCATTATCATATTTTGACAGCCCAAGTTAAAGCAGCAAAAGGCTAAACTTTGATAAGCACATTGGCTCCCTTACCGAACCAAGTATTGGTAGGATCAACTAGGTTTTATTCATGATGGCCCCCAATTAAACCCTGGAGGAAATTACATCTATCATAAGTCTTTAAGGTCTTCTTGAGAAATATAAAAACATTGCAAGCGCTGCCTACTTCCAATAGAGCACATATAAATATCCCTTCCAACTGTGTAAGTAATCTGTTCATATAAATTATAAGAGACATAGAAGCCACAACAGTCAGTCTTGTAACTAAAATATATGCATAAAATAATGCAATGTCATTCTACAATCAAATAATACAAAGACTGTATATTGACTTCTATTGTAAAAGAAGAAACTGTTGGTGGCTAAGAAAAGAACTCAACATTTCTAGCTTAACACTTCAACAGTACTACCTCAGTTTGGGTGCATCAATGAAAGATTCAAGGAACAGTGACAAAAATTACACAAGCCATGTGAATGAGAAACTGAAGAGTCTGTCGGCAAAATACTAGATATGTACATAAACAAATCACATTCAGAAACAAAAAGAGCCTGAGATTCTAATCAAATTGTCACTGGTAAGATGCTCCAGAATTTTTCACAATGCCTTCGATCTAGTCTGAATTGGAGTACTTAAAATAATAATAATAATAATAATAATAATAATAATAAATCAATGAATAAAAAAGTTATAAAGGTGCTGAAAAGGATTATATAATATTACCAGGAAGCTTTCTGGAGTCCAGTGATGGCGGCCAGTGTCGAGGAAACTGTCATTAACAATCTGCCAAGCTTCCTCCACAATTCCTTCGTTAGTCACCGCTTCACGTTCCCTCTCAGGTACCGCTTCTGCCTCGCCTCCTTCGCTACAAGACTCCGTCAACGGAACGGCTGAAGCAGCGGACAGCGATTGTACGAACGGAGATTCAAGCGCGAGTAAAGACGGTGAAGAGAGCAAGAGGTGGAATAGAAGGAGAGAGCTCCGTGTTACGACATTGATGATTGCTTTCGTGGTCCAGTCATTGGTACCGTAATTTGCGATCTTTTGGAGAATCGAAGGTTTTTCCTCAGACGGCGGAGAAGTTGAAGGTAGAGTGAGCAGTCAGGACGACGTGTCCCAGTTCAAAATGCCTCATCTTACAGGAGAAGATCGTCCGTCGCTTGCACGCTCAATACCACCTTCGCGTTTAACCTTCTCACGGATGGATTACAAATTACATCCAATTGGGCCAGCCCAAACAAAGTTCATACGTATGTATGTACACCCAATTGAGACCAATGTCCAATGGTATTTTAATTCAAATCACCGTTCGGATAAAACTGCGGTGTACACTTCCACTCGCGTTCAAAGCGCGTTATCAGCACTTAACACGTTGACGACACGCTCATTTCTATAATTAATCCTTCAACATAATCGAACAACAACATCACGTTAATCTCCCCCCTTAATAATCATAATTACAGTACAATTAAATTTGCATCCAACGTATCCACGTTACTTATTTAATAAATATTTGTTAATATAAAAAATAATAAATATTTATTTCAAAAATACATGTTATTTAACGTGAGAACAGTAAATTTAATTTTAAAATTTTATTAGAATTATTTATCAATTTATTTTATGCCAATCCCTTCAAAACTAAAAATTGATTCCATTTGACGTTGACAACGGCTGTTATATATACATTTGTCTTTATATTTATTTTTTAATTTTATAATTTATAATAATTTTTGTAAATTTTATAATAAAAATATTAAAATATATATAATAAATAATAAATAATATTTAAAAATATAAATAAAATAAATATTAAAATAAATAAATATAATAATAATACTTGTACGTTACGTAGGCGATTCCTCGCGGAACACCAAGTGTATGTACTTTGAAAGATGGAGTTCAGTACACGTGTGCCTTTGTCGGAACTTTGAGTTGAGAGTGCGTGTACACTGTCACCATTACAAAAACGTATTCTCACTCTATTATAAGAATATAAATACTAAATAAATTAATAAATGTTATTTTATTATGAATTAAAGTAAATTAAATTGTTAATAAAATTAATAGTAACAAAATTTATTTTAAATAATGTAATATTAAAATTAAAAAATTGTGAATTGGGTAAAATTTATTTTAGTTAATATAACAATAAAATTCTAATTAAAAGCATTACAAGCTAAATAATAATAATAATAATAAAATAAGTTGCTGAGAGAGAGAGAGAGAGAGAGAGAGAGAGAGAGTTGAGTTTAAAGCGGGGAGAGAGAGGGTTTTCGGTGCCATAGACAGGGAGAGATAGAGAGAGTTCACATATAATCTTCTTCTTTCTCGTCGCAGCGGAAGCTAAAAGCTATTAAAGCAAGGGCAACAAACGACGTCGTCAAAACAATCGTAATCAGATCTGAGAGAGAGAGAGAGAGAGAGAGAGAGAGAGAGTTGAGTTTAAAGCGGGGAGAGAGAGGGTTTTCGGTGCCATAGAGAGGGAGAGATAGAGAGAGTTCACATATAATCTTCTTCTTTCTCGTCGCAGCGGAAGCTAAAAGCTATTAAAGCAAGGGCAACAAACGACGTCGTCAAAACAATCGTAATCAGATCTGAGAGAGAGAGAGAGAGAGAGAGAGAGAGGGAGAATGAGTGGCAGAGGACGAGGTGGTGGAGGGGTCGGTGTCGGGAAGGGCACTAATGGAATTTCATCTATCCCGGCGGGGTCGAGGAAGATAGTCCAGAGCTTGAAGGAGATTGTTAACTGTCCAGATACCGAGATCTATGCTATGCTCAAAGACTGTAACATGGACCCTAACGAAACCGTTAATCGCCTTCTTTCTCAAGGTCGAAAGATTTTTTTATTTTTTTGAAATAATAAATCATTCGAAAAAATTTAGGGTTTTTACGCGCCCTTTTTTATTTTTTATAGTCTTTAAATGACATGGACTTGTAATTTTTAGTGGAACGATAGTTGTTGATGTGGATGCCAATGCGATTACAAGCACAGTAATACGTGTTTGCATCGTTATTCATGATTGTATCAGATATTCTTGCTATGTTCGATATGTTACAATTGTTGTACCCTACGATATGTTGGTATGCGGGTGTTGGAATTTTATTTAGTATCTATTGTATTCTACTGGCTAACGTGAAGTTTGTTAACTGTGTAGATCCTTTTCATGAGGTGAAGAGTAAGCGAGACAAGAGAAAAGTGGTGGGTGCTTGTGGTAATATATAAATTCATGTAATTTTGTGTTTTCAAATTGTTCATTTTTTGTTTGATGACTTCGTGACTTTTGTTTAATTTATGTTTCTTGTGACTTCTTTGGTCAAAATATTACTGTTTTTGAAGTGTAGTTGCTGTATTGTAATGCATTTAAATACGAGCTATGTATTGTTTATGCTTGCAATGTTTGGATTGTACGTGGGGAATAAAAGTTAACCTGTTTCCATTGTAAAGTTTTGTGGATTGACATGCTTGTTTGCATTCTGATGGATGGGGAGTTATCTTTAGCTTTTTCTTGCATTTCTGCCTTCTCATAACAATTACTTGTTATAATTCTGCTTATTGTTTATTCACTTGTGTTTTCCTTATTGCTTCAGAGTAAAGATACAACAGATTCTAGGTCTCGTGGTGCTAGTAACACCTCAAACCGTGGTGGTAGAGGTGGCACAGACCGTTACAGTGGACATGGTGGTTCAGCTCATTTCAGCTGTAATGGTATAAGAGCTCCGTATTAATTTTGCACAATAGTCATGTGTTTATTTGGTTGAAAACTTTTATATCTTGATAAACACATTCTTAATTTCTATTGTTCTTTGTTCTTCAGAGTCTGGCCCATTGCACAATAAACCTACATATAAGAAGGAAAATGGAACACATGGTTATGCACGTTCTTCATCTTCTGCATCTGGTTTGCTGGCAAATAACATGAATCGAAGACTGCCATCCCACACGTGAGTCCTATTAAAACATCAAAGACATCTTTACTTGTTTATTACTATTGGTATTATTATTGATTCATTCAGGAGTTGACATGCAATTCAATATTCACATCATGGTGAATATCTGCGGTTATCCAACATAACTGCTAATATAGACAATTGACTTTATATGTAGAGTCCGAGGACAATAATGGAACACTCTTTTGTGAAGTTATTTTTCTCACATGTGGTTGGAAATTCATAGAGTTAATTTTATTTATTCATTCATGTTCTAGGTTGCCACAAATGCCAGACCAATAATATTGGTTCTTCTACTTCAATGTTTTTGGCTTTCTACAGAGAGCATGTTTCTTGATCATGTGAGATTGCTTGTTAGTTTTTATCAAGGGTGTACTTGTTGCTTATAGAGGGAAAATTCTCTGTTGAATTTGCAATTCTTGCTTTGGGTGAGGGAATAAATGGGTATAATGTGGATTTGTTCCTTTATGGAGAGAAAAAAAAAAAAAAAGGGAGTTGAGAAGCTGGAATTTCTTTCCCTAGATTTGAGATAATTGTCTGTTATGTGCCTGTGGATATGATACCATCATGCAAGATTCATATTTTACAGCATCTCTCTGTTTTCTTATATATGAATCTAGATACGGGTCATGTAATGGATCTGTACTTGATTTCAGTTATACAGACAGAATTTTTTATGCTGGTTGGTCTGTGGCTGAATGTCTATCTTCAAGTGGCATGTTATACTGGCATGCTTGGTGATGGATATAACAAATGTGTTAATTATGTTTGCCAATGATTTGTTGGTATATGTTTCCCACTTGTTTTTCGCATCTTTTGCAGTGATGCTATTCCCACAGGAAATAAAACATCATCAGTACTATCAGGTGATGGAATTTCTTCATCCTCACAGCCATCTTCTGGATTTCTGTCTGCCTGGTCAGCGGTCCCAGGTCAAGTATCAATGGCTGATGTTGTGAAGATGGGTAAGCCACACAACAAGGTTCCGCCTCATCAAATTGTTAATAATCATCATGCATTGGCACCCCCTTCAGCAGGATCACATCATAATTTGCATCCATCACTAGGTCAACCCAAGGCATCAGAGCTAAGCTCTGAGCCAGAAGTTGCTACAAGCCAGCATGCTGCTCCCGATGTTGAATGGCCCTCTATTGAGCAGCCACCAACTGTGTCATCTTTCTTAGAGGGACCAGTGCACTCTGAACTATATGCAAACCCGTCTAACTTGTCCATGGATGGAACTGAACAACAAATAAATTCCAAGTTGGATGAGGTTGAGGAAGAAGACGATGGTCCTGATGAAACTCCTAGCACAAATCATGTTGCATCTGCTTCTGTTTCTAGTAGAAATATACAGGAGGATAATTCTGGAGGGTCTTCTCTTTTTGAAAATAACTTGTGTAGTAATATGAATTCCTACCAGCCTCACAGACATGCTTTTGATCATGATGAAGGTGAGTTTGATTCGTATCTTGCTCTTGTCCACCATTTGTCTTTTCCAATTGACTTTTCCTTGTAAATTTGTATATCTCACAGGTTTATTCTGCAGTTGTTAAAACACAATAAAGGCTGGTTTGAATGTTGGAAGCTTAGTTAAGCGTTTTGTGATTTATTCTTTAGTTCTTCATATGAAGTGGTTTGCTATGCCTGTATTAAATAATGCAAAGACATGAAGTTTATTAATCATGGTTAATTTATTCATAACACGCGTTGAACATTTGGAGATAATATCACATCCAGGAGAATTGGTGTGTTATTTGTGTACGAATCGGTGTGTTATTTGTGTACAAACCCCCTTTAATCTTTCAATTTGATACGCCAAAACTTCTCCCACATCCCTTTTGCCTTGATGTGCAGAGTTAATGTGCTTATGACTTGTGAGATTATTTGATATTATCTTTTTCAACAATACAGAGCAATTGATGTTTGTTTATTTATACTAATTATTGTTGCCTGTTTCAAGGAGTGCACAACAATTTATGGTTTTTTATCGCCTTATTTTGTTTCAGGTCAAGATGGCGGTTTGTCAGTGACTGAAAACTTGCAGCAACTTAATTTACAGAATGATGATAGGGGGGCACTGGCCGAAGAGGATAAACCATCTGTAATAATACCAAATCACCTCCAAGTCCATACTCCTGACTGCTCACACCTGAGCTTTGGAAGTTTTGGATCTGGAATTGATTCTACCTTTTCTGTGCCATTTGCATCTAGGCCCTTGAAAAATAACTTGGAGGAGACATCTGAACCAGCAGATGCTCCATCAATTGGGCACTCTGACACCAGGTATGTCCTTCGGACGACTGAAATATGCTGTATTTTGCTTGTTTCCTTGTAATTATTTTATCATAGCTTGTTTCTTGCAGAAATCCTGAGTATTATGGGGACGAGCATCTCAGAAGTACCTCAGATGCAAATATAGCTCATAGACCTGATGTGACTGCTGGGGATTATGATGCTCCGTCTGTTTCACAACCTTCAGAGATTTTGAAACAGGAAACTCCTGAAGCTATGCAGGACAATCAATATTCATTTCCTTCATCTGCCCCTGATTATACTTATGAAAATGCCCAACAGGTGAATGCTGCATTTGCTCATCCGCAGGCTAGCTCTCAGATGCAGAATCTTGCTCCTTTCTCGAGCATGATGGTAATATATCTTCAACCTAATATTTTTGTCTTGTAAAACTTGTTACTTTTAGGTTGTAGAGCAAAGCTATGTATATTTAAGGGTGGGTGAAAAAATTGTGTTCAGAGCAGGGAGTTGATTCTGAATCTCTGAATATTTTATTTATATAATTTTTTTCAAAAGCTCATTTTGTCTTGATTTAAGTTTGTATTCCTCTAAACTTTTTGTGAAGCAAATTATTATTGAGAATCTTAACACATTTTCATGAAAAAAAAGAATTAAACCATTGATTGTCATTGGCAAAGAAATAATAGGGGATAATAAACCATTGTTGATCAATTTATGATAACATTATCTATGCTATTGATGAATTTATGATAATATTATCTATGCCAATACAGTTATGCCTTTATGTCGCCTTGTTGTGTTCTATGTGTATGATGATAACCAAACTTATGAGGCTATTTTTGAATATGACAGCCATATACGAATTCGCTACCCAGCACCTTGTTGGCATCAACCGATCAGGCTGCAAGGGAGCCTGACCTTCAGTACTCACCTTTCCCTGTCACACAATCAATGCCAACAAAGTACAGCAACACAGCTTCTTCCATTAGTGTTCCAACCATGTCCATGCCAGAGGTGCCACTCTCATTCTATCTCATCAAACTTTTTGAATTGTTTATACTTTTTATAATCACCTTGACTTGCATGGTTAGAACTTTATACGAATTAAATTTTTGAAGATTAGTATTTCTATAACATTATTGAAGGACATGCATTCATATGCTGAAAATCGTTCAGGCCAAGAAGGTAAACCAATTTATGAAATCTAAAGCCTTGTTAGGAGTAGCTATCATATGTACTTGTCATATGAGAGCAAAATTTTTTTCTGATGGCCTCGTTGTTGTTCTTCTGTTTAAACCTTCTACGTATGCTGATGCTTGTGATGCTGTTCTTAGAAATGATATTTATGATAAGAGGCAATAGTGAGTGATTTTTAGGAAATTAAGTTTGAAAGCTTTTTGAAGTGTTAGAGATTTGATTACATTTCATTGTTCTGAATTTTTCCCTTAAATGTTCAGGCACTGAGAGCAAGTAATATTTCTGCACCTCAGCCAACTGCACATACCATGCCAGGTGCCAGTGTTGCCACCGGACCTGCTCTTCCACCACATCTTGCTGTGCATCCCTATTCTCAACCTACCCTTCCTTTGGGTCACTTTGCCAATATGATTGGGTATCCTTTCTTGCCTCAGAGTTACACATATATGCCATCAGCTTTTCAGCAAGCATTCGCTGGCAATAGCACATACCATCAGTCTCTGGCAGCAGTACTCCCTCAGTACAAAAATAGTGTTTCTGTGAGCAGCTTGCCTCAATCTGCCACTGTTGCCTCTGGCTATGGGTTTGGGAGCTCTACCAGCATTCCAGGAGGAAATTTTGCTTTGAATACACCTGCCGCCCCTTCAGGCACTACCATTGGCTATGATGATGTTTTAGGTTCTCAATACAAGGACAACAATGATTTAATCTCACTTCAACAGGTAATATACTTACCTTTTCAATAAGGAAATTGAATAACTGGCTTCTGATCCTAATAGATATATAAAACAGAAAGTCATTTATTGTTTTTTTTTTTATATGGAGTCATCACTGAAAGTTATATTTTTTGCCAGAATGATAACTCAGCCATGTGGGTTCACGGGCTTGGTTCGCGAACTATGTCAGCTGTTCCAGCCAGCACATATTACAGCTTTCAGGGTCAGAATCAGCAACCTAGCGGATTCCGGCAAGGTCAGCAGCCGTCGCAGAATCTTGGGGCACTCGGGTATCCAAATTTCTACCACTCGCAGGCGGGAATGTCTCTGGAGCACCAACAGCAAAACCCTCGAGATGCATCAGCTCTGGGTGGCTCTCAAGCACAACCATCCAAACAGACCCAGCAACTATGGCAAAACAGCTACTAATCGTACCACCTCCTTGTTTTTCAGGGTCTTGTAGTGAGTTTGAAAGAGGCCAATCAAAGGGGCATTCATGCGGGTTTAATAATATATTTAATTTATTAGTTGATGATGGATAGCCTGAAGAGTCCTTGACTGGCAACTGGCAACTGCCCTGTAGCATGAGGTTGTATTCTTAGTTTGGTCATGTTAACTTAGGAACAAAACGTGTGCTAATTTGAGTTAGTGAACTATTTGATCTTCATTTCTTTTCGTTTGCTTTTCGTGTTCCCCCTTGTTATGTTTTCTGGAGATACGAGTCCTTTGTAATCTTGATTATCGATCTACGCTATATGACCATCTAACAATTGCCCTCATGTCATGCCTTGCTGCTACAAAGTTCTACATAGTTTATAAAGTCCTTGTTTCTGCCCTTTTGTACCTCAATTATTAGTTTTGAAGATTTTTTTTTTAATTTAGAAAATTTTAAAAACTATTCAGAATTTGAATAGATTTCTTTCCTCCTACTAATTTTAAAGAATACTTAGATATGGTGGGTGTATAATAATAATTTAATGACATTCAGCCAACGAGGGGGAGGAAGGGCTTACGGTTTTACTACAGTAAAAAAAATTATTTTTATTACAGTTAAAAAAAATTATGAATATTTTTAATTAATTAATTTATTATTAATAATAAATAAATTTTTTAAATTTATTAATTAAATAATTTATCACGTTACTTGTACTTTCCCGCCCGAAACTTTCAAAGTAGAAGAGCGGTAGGCAGCTGAAAGTTGAAACAAGAGTTAGTCTTACAGCGATGACTATCGTCCACGCTCGACGGAGCTGAGCTTCCAGTTACTTGTTTGCTTCCGTCCCAGGCCCCGCTTATAATCCGCCGACGCAAGCTAGCAGCAGTATAGCATGATGCTAGAGCCGCGAGCATCTTAGCGAACTTTACACGTCGGCTCTCTTTCTCAGTAAAAATCATTCTCTTCGCCTTTCAAGAGATTTATTCTTTTTTGTCGATTCATTTTCTTTTTTTAATATTCTCCCTAGATTTTCAACATTCTTTGATTTTCATGTAAGTATACATACTCGTCCTCTCGTCTAACAGCTTTTCGATCGCAAGGCCCAGCTGCTGCTAACGCTGTTGTTTCGCAAGCTTTATTCAGTTCCATGGTAATCTTTAATTTATTTTTTCTTAATATCTTTTCAGCCAGCGTAAGCTGTATTTTATTTTCTTGTTTGAAGAGCTCAGACTTGTTCACATGTTTATGTTGCATTGTGAATGTTATACTTACGAGCAATTTTTTTTTTTAAATTTGTTTTAAAGAAATTAATCATGATGTAAGCTCTCAAAGACATGGGATTCAAGTTTTGTGGCTGTAGTTCTGAAAATTGTGCCAACTACGAGATACCAGTTTTGCTCATAATCAGTATAATTCAAACTGTGTCTCTATTGCAGACTTTTGATGTAGATTGAAAAACTTTTGGGGGGGATTGATAATTTGAAATGTCATGTGATTGATTGCCTTCCCTTTGTTTCCCATTCATATTGGATGGCTTTGTTCAGTATGAACTGTGAAATTATCTTCTTGTTCTCTTGAGCGGTTTGACATGATCTTGGGATAGTTTAATTGCTCAGGCTATATCTAACAGATTGCTTGACAATACCAACATATGGAAATTCTATGTGGTAGCACGAGTTTGCTGATGGACTGGTCTCAATATGTCCGTATGAGAAGTAATTGTGTGCGTACAGTTTCGTCCCTCATTCTCATAATGCATCCGCAACAGATACAGAATTACTGGGTATCAAGACAGTTACGTATTTATCTGCTAGAACGTAGACTAGTCTTACTGCAGAACTATCATCATTTTATCAACTGGATTATGGTTATACAGAATATTTGTGACTCATGGCTGTGATAAGGATGATGTCTTTCTATGAGTGTGCTTCTTTGGTTTCTCTCACTCTTTGGGGGAAGGAAAACAGATAGGGTATTTTGGATAAATATGTAATTTCAGAGAATTTAGCTGTGCAAACTGACGCATATGTCCTTCAGATTGCCAGAAGAAGTGGGAGTAGACATTTATGGAGGAATTTAATATTTTTATACCTAAAATTCTGGTAATACAAGTGCTTCTGTTAGCTCTTATTATTGGATTCAATTGATAGGAGGAGATGAAATAATTGCAGAAATGATATAGTCGTATCCTATTCACATTGTTGTAATTGCTGTAGGTGGAATTTGACCGTCACTGTGACAGTAAACACTGAAAGTTCGATGCCAGAGGTTATGAATTTGCATTTTTTGGCTCGCTCAGTAGAGATGTAAATCATGGACACTGATTTGCATTGTAAACCGAATGTGTAGTTTTGCCTACTGGGATATACCATTCACTTAACTTTGGTGATCACTGTTTCCTCAGTTCTTTAACCAAGAATCCTTTTCCTTCCTCCTTTGACTCTGTTCTTTACAATTACTATTTGTCACATTAAAACTTTTGAACGTTCATGAAGTCACCTTAAGTATGTATGTTCTAAGATTTTCATTTTCCATTGCATGTTATCAGAGTAAAATGGTCACTTCATGCAACAGAGGAAATCGTGTTTGGGCTTCTCCAACAATTGAGAGGAACTGTCGCTAGAAGCTTGTTAGAAGGAATAAGAAAGAGCACAAGAGGAATGATTTAGGAGCAAGAAGTAGTTCGCGGCTGCTGGTTTACAGAAGAATAAAACAAAAGTCACAATCCCTAATCGTATCTTTAATTTCCAAGCTAATCACGTAATATAGCTTTTGCCTCAATTGATCTAGTATGTTCATCATCCAGTAGAGAAGCCTTCGATTAACCCATAATTTAGCAGTTTTTGGAGGCTGTGGTGTTGTCCTTGCGATCGTCACTGGGCTTTTGGAATCATGTTGATGGAATCCCCGGAGACGAGAACACACCATACGCATTTGGATTGTTTACAACCATACTCTTCTTCATCGGAGCCTTTTTAATATCAGTTGGCTTACTTTACCTAGGGCTAAAAGAACCCATCACCGAAGAGAAAGTTGAATAGCTGCAAGAGTTCGTTGGGAGGCTTCAGCATGAAGCAGAGTCTCATGCCCAGATTCGAAAACATCCCCGGAATAATTTGACACCAGCTGCTGGAGATATATTTCCACATGATGCAGATTACATTCTCATCCAGTGAAGATAGTATTCCTACTAATTGTTTGAGGCCCTCTTTATCTCCTGTTCATTTTTATGTATTTCTTCAAGCCTTTTGAAAGATCAAAATTTAGCCTTAACATCTTAAATGTAAAGGATCCTTGATATGGTTAATGTAGCCTGGGAAAGAAATCCTGGAAAATATTGTTGTTAAATTGCAAGATTTTGGTTTATTTACTGCTAATATTTGAGGTAAAAACCCAAACAATCAATTATTATGAGACTATTTTATGAACCAATTCATGTCATATGCAAAAAGCTTATCTAGAACTAGAAGCTCCATGTCTGACTAAATTTTTGACACCAGTTTACATTATAAAATTGTTCAAATGTAAAAATGCCAGCAAACCTGGGTGAGGACCGGCACCCCTAACAGCACAAATGGCAACATCCTCTGTTGACATTAATTAAAGACACGTTTAATATGCTCATCCAGTAAATCAAATATGGTAAAACCAGAAAAAAAATACAAAATGGAGGATCGCTCTCGCCTTTTGTTCGGGTGAAATCATCATTTAAGAAGTGATCTTGCCAAATGTTCACGGGCAGTTGCCAATGCTTGACTAATTGTCTGCAAAAATGTATTTCAAACTCACATTTTAAGATTTGGTGGCAGTAATGACCCATTGGTTTTTGTATAAAGGAGACCAAAGTGTAAATACCTGCTCAGACAAAGGAGCTCCAGCATCCACACTATGGCTTGCAACCTTTCCGGCAATTACATTTGCGTCAGTTTCCAGAATAATACTGCAGAGGACATGCAAAAATTAATTAAAATGATAAGAAAAGTTCAGGGGACGATTGATGGAAAGAAGAGTGATAATATCCTAAACAAACAATGTAAGTAGTAGTAACCCCACTGGTGAATCTTGCAGATGAGTAAGTTAAAAAGTTTGCTTCAGGATGAAAAGTAAGGATACTATTTAAGTTATTAAAAAAAAAATCTATATTCCATATATTTTTACAAACTTGGTATCCAGGGATGCAATTTCAGCAAACAATATAATCCTCCCATATTCATGCAAAGAAATTGCATAAGGACTAAACAAAACAAGTAGCATGTTGCATACCCTCCATCAACAATTTCATCAAGGCACAACAAAATGAGATCTAAGTTCTCAAGGGCCTCCCTCTTGTCAACATTGCCTCTGGAACACGGAATAATAAGAATAGATGTCAAAAGTAGATAATACTTAAATAAAAATTTCTAAATTGATATCTAGAAAGAACAAACGATAACGAGTATAATGAAATAACCTAAGGAGAAGGCCAACTGCATCAAAAAATCCCTGAAGAACTGTGGCTAAGATGAGCTCATTTTCATCTTCACCCCCAGTAACAAAAAAGTGAAGGTCTTGAACAAACTTGTAAACAACAATGTTGCTCTCAAACATAGCTATCTCCGCTGTAGATGTGGAAGTCGCAACATGTTAATACAGAAATCATAAAATTCTAAGGTTATAAAAGGTAAACTCCCAACATTTCCTATTCAAACCATAAAACATAATGGCAAACCAAAACCTAAGATCTTTGTGAGGAAATAGATGTCCATCACAGTCAGATGATGAACAGACAGCAAACAATTTTCATTCTCAGAAGTGAACATACTCCAACCAACATAGATGTCTATAGAATAATAACCACAACCAAACAGTGCTCCATCAGCATCAGTTGTGCAACATTCCAGAGAATTGACATACATTTTCTTTATTTCTTTTTTGGTAGTTTGTCAGAGGCATAAAAATATGGTTGTACATGAAAACAAAAAAGTAATACAATCAAGAGCCCATTACTAGATAAATTATATAAGGTGAATACACTACAAATACATATCTACGAGGGGATCTGGTCTGATGAGAAGAATATACTAGTACATACAAACATACGAGGACAGGTGAGTACACTACACAAAACACAAAAGGAAGAAAATACACAACAACCTAAGTATCTCCATCAACAAACTAAATATTAGTACTTTACCTTCAGTGCGGGCATTTGTTTTTTGGGTCTTGGTAAACACAGCTTTCTCATAAGTTTCCTTTGCGGCATTGGTTGGCCAGTCATTCGAGTAATACTTGACTGCTACACGTTTCCCTTCAGAATCCAGGAGGAGGATATTCTTTATGGACGGACAGGTCTCCTACAAAACACATTCAAATCTCTCTTCAACTTGGAATCAATTCACATCTATTCTTTTACTTCTCTCCCAAATCCTGATCATGTAAATGTGGTCTGCTAATCCTAATGACACTTTCATAACGCTAACACACTCTTTTAAACAGATCAGTCAAGAAGTTTGCAATTGAAATCTTTGTTATCGAAATAACAGCTCAAACAGCACATAATAGCTACCAACAACAATTAAGATCTAATTATGGTTCGCAATTCGTATTTCTGGTTCATCACACTTCCAACTACCAGCAAACTCAAATTTTCTGCTTATATAAATTTCCATGTGTTAATAATATCCCAAAGTCTGCAAACAATTAACAGTTTATCTAAACCAAAGCACCCCCCCCCCCCGGCCCAACTTATTTGGGCCATTAAAATCAGTTCCTTTACGGGACATACAAGATTTACAATGTCTAGATTAAAAAAAAAAAAAACTGGGATCTTGCTTCAATTTCTTAACATCAAACAAAAAACAAAACAAACCCAATTCATGTTTAAAATAAGCAAGTTAGATCTGCACCATAGACATCGAAAACGAAGCATGGCAAACTAGATCTTATATAAATTAACAAATGCGACAAACATTACAGTAAACACTATAAACAAACACAGAGGGAGAAACAATATGAAGAAACTGACCATGTATGCTGTTCAAAGAAAACTTTGTAGTCTGAAGTTATTTTCGAGCGTTAAGACTTGGAAGAGCGAAGAAATTGGAAACGCGAAATGAATTGTGGAATTGGCATGAACTAATCAAGACCGAGGGAACACTAAAATGAGGAAAATCAATTCTTCAAAATAACGCTTTCTATAATATATAACGAGAAACATCACTTGTTAAAAGTTCTTTGTCATTCTAGCCAACTTTTAATACGTTGTGACCAAAATACCCATTCACCGTAAGAGACATATGGACGCATGCAGTTGGCAAGAATCATTCACCAAGTACTGTTTTCTCTATCCATCCTTCTTCTTTTCTGGTTCTTTTTTAGGGGTCTGCAGTTTTGGTGTCATAGTACTGTGAAAAGGCAGTGTGTATGGTTCTTCCTAATTTTTTTTTAGAAAAAAAATAAGATGTTTACTTCGCTCCAAATTTTATGTAAGGGTTATGTTTTGTTTCCTATACAGTTGTGTCAAGAAATGATGAAGACATTTTTTAACATGCTAGATGGATTGACAGAAAATGACTCCATACTTGCTGCCAAGATCAATGGGCTTGATCTCCACCGCCTTCTGAGGAAACAGGCATCTGCAAGAGAAATTCTCATAAACTGCACGAGATCCGTAAAACGTAGTGAACCCCATGTGTTAAAAGAATATATGTGCTATATTGATGCTTGTTAAGAAAATGTGGGCAGCTAGCATCTCTGTTTTCCTCTTATTAGAATGTTTGAGCCTGAATACATATGATAATGGCTTTCATTGCTTTTCCCGTAAGAATTTCGACTTCATTTCCTTTGGGGGATTTTGCGTAGTTCGGTGACAGTGCAATTATCCTAACTCATATGCCCACGTCAGCGTGTCCGTTGTTGCTTCCCCATTGCAGAAACATGCAGGAAAACAGTTGTTGCATTGCCACTGCTGGAACTTGATTGCTGCCTGACATCATTTCTGATCTCTTCGACATTGGCCTTCAATCCTTGCAGATTTGATACATGATCTATCCTATGCAACCGTAAAACTTAACTGCTAGTTACTTCAGACATCTTATTAGTTCAGTCTGGTTTAAAATTTCCATTTGTAGGTCTCTCATCCAGTAACTGAAATCAGGCATTCAAATGACCAGAAAGGTTGTGGGCACTTCATGATAAAAAGGGGTAGAAAAAGCACGTAACTCATTAGGCAGAAAAGGTGAGGCATACAGATTTCATAGAAGAGAAAATTATTATAAATGGGTATTCAGTTTTTCGTTCTTCCTTTGCTTCCCTTCCTTAATTGGCTAGATTTCATCCGCCCTTGCTTTTTACATGCTTTGGAATCCCAGGCCTTTGCTTTTAGCTTTAGGCCACCATATGCACATACCCATTTTTTCACGATCAACTTAATATAGACTTATTTGCCAACTGGCAAGCATTTGTAGAGAATTAACGGGAATTACATACAGGATTAAAAAAAAAAGTTAAAAATCCATAAACAAGTAAGATTAAAATGAATAACAGCAATCTTCCAGGCTGTGCTCTCCCTACATTCCTTATATAATGACAAACCCGGCAGCTGTTACTACTGATGTTTTCAGTTCTATAATCTTTACAACTTCAAGAACCTGCTACCAACCTAATCGACAAGTTGCTTCCTTGTCCACTGCAAGGGGCTCCATCTTTAGAAGGGAAATTGAATCCTGAACAAGTGTCATTTGAGCAGTTGAGATCAAAAAACTCTTTCAGGCCATCAATCGTACAGTCACACCTGAAAATTCAATTGATATGTGCTGTAAATGGTATGAAGGGAAATGGTATTATGCAGAGCATTGCTGAAAGTTCAAATCAGAAAAACTTAAAAGGAAATCATCAGACCATACAAATCATAACTACTGGCTAGCAAAATGACCAAAAATGTTTGATAACAATGCACTAGAATGAATACTAAAGGGTGAGGCCAAGTAACCATGCTATGATGTGAGGTTGACTTCGATTTCTGTCCACATAATAAAACGAGTTAGGGTCCTGTTACTGGTTGGATGCTTCACAGAAGAAGGTAATCTTGATGTGCACCAATTTAGACAACTACCTCCAACGTGTTAGATAGCCCCATAGACTTTTAGTTGCACCAATGCAGAAAATAGCTGGGTGCAAACTCAATTCAAAAAGGGTACCTGTTGTGATTGAAAAAGGCAATCATATCTGAAAGATTTTTAGATGAAGTTATAACATTACAAGTTCATTTTGAATATTCAACTTCAGGCCCCAAAATCTGAAAGTTGACAGTATGGAAGGTCTAGCCAACTGATAAAATTGATGGGAGTGATGATTCCAGCAGGACTTCGGTTTCCGTAAATTTTCTGATGATTTGCTATAACTAGATGATACTCTAATACGAGTGAACTAAGGTCTATTCACACGTAGGTACTCAAAATGAGTGCAATAGGGTACATGTGAGAAAATTGAATGAAAAACACAGGCGAACATCTAGGACTGCAATAGAACGCACGATTGTCACAGCATATTGCAGACGAATGAAACATCTCAGCTTCAGTGCTCAAAATCATTGATGGATACTGAAATTTGTACCCAATAGTGGGATAATGCCATTGGCAATCAGCCTAACCATTTTCAACCCACATCACTACAAACCGCCGCAAAAGCTTGAACTAAGAAAGAACTGAATACAAGTCATACATTATGACCTGCCCCTATGCTAATTAAGCAAATTCATTTCAACATCAAAATTGCAGATCTACTTCGTATACATCCACATTTCAGAATTGGCAGCAATACATCAAGTAAATGGTATAATCCAACAACAAAAGCACATAGTTCACCAGTATACCTGAAATTCCAATACTAAATCTCATTTTGAGACAGGCTTTTGCAAAAGAGCAGTCAAGTAAACTTCACCATTCTTCGAATTAGTCTTTTCAGCCGTCGCCCACTTCACCTTCTTGTACCCCAATTTCCCAATCAGCGGTGCATATACCTTCTCAAGATCCGACCCTTTACTGAAGAAACGATCCAACCACAAGTATCCTCCTCCTCTCAAAACCCTATCCACATCATAAAACAAAAACTCCATCATTGTTACAGGTATCCATCTATTAACTGCGTGCCCACATCGCACAAGATCAAGCACCCCATCAAACACAGGCAATCTCTGCTGCAATGGCACGTGCAGTGGCACTAACCCTCTTAACGCGGCTGCCTCGCTGTAAGGTGCGCCAAGATTCATGGTTGTTGTAACTATAGTAATGTTATAGAGTTTCATTCTAGCAGCAAAGGAACCAGCAGCACCACCGACATCAATCCCAAGCCTTATAACTGAGTTAGCTGATTTAGCCAACTGTAGTAGCTGTGGAACTGGGAGATCAAGCTCAGACTTGAAAGCTAAAAAAGATGAACTTTTTTCACTAGCTGGATCAAACCCAAGATTCGGGCTTTTCTGAACTAGACAAGAAAAGCTTTTGCAATTGTACTTGGTCCAGATGACATTAGAGTCAGGGAGAGATGAAGGAAAGGGGTTGGTCGAAAGAGAAGATGAAGGTTTCGCCGGGGTCCTGGAAAAGCAACGGCGGCGAGGAAGGGGGTGACAGCCATGGAGAATAAGAATTTCCTGAAGATCAGTGTCATGTGGGCAAATAGAAAATGGAGTATAATTCATGTAACGATGGAGAAGGTCAGGATGGTTATGACAAGAAGAAGCAATGGGGGAGAGATGAGAGTAGAGAAGGAGATCTTGAGGAATAGTGGCGGTGGGTGTGGAAGCAGTAGTGGTGGAAGGGTTGTGGCGCGTGAGGTGGTTGATGGTGGCGCGTATGGTTTGTAATTGATGTACAAGGTAGTCAGGAACCTGCTGTGGAGCAGGAGGTTTTGGGGATTGGAAAGTGGTGGAGGAAAGGTGGTAGAGGGATAGAATATTGGTGGCCACCATGGCTAAGAGCAGAACAAAGTTCAAGCCCATGGTGAACCCCATTTGGTTTCTTTGGTTTCCTTTCTTGATGTACGTAGTTTGGTTGGCCAGCTTCTTGTCTCGACGCTGGAGCTCGTGGGCAAGTGAGTCGCTCTCTAATCTTCTTGTACCAGAGTGAGTTTGGATGCTCTGCGTGCTGACATAGATTTGAGGCTTGTTGTGGGAAATCGTGGCCGTTGATCAGGTTAGCGAGTCCTTGGAATGATGGAGCTGATGGCTTGATTGCGAAATCTAGATTTTGTTTGGGTCCAAAAGAGAGAAAAGTTTGCCGCAACTTGCATGGATTTGTAATTAAATAATTGGAATACGACCCAAAAGTATTTATGTTATTACTTGCCAGTCCCTTGACTGTTGACTCCCTTCTTTGAGGGGTCATAAAAATTAAGGGGAAATAGAAGGCACGTGAACTGGGTGAAAATTAGAAATAAAAAAAAATTAATTTATGTTAAAAATAATTATTTTAATTGTTTTGATAAATGCTTGAATAATTATTCACAACCGAGGATAAATTTGATTGGCTGAGAAAAGAAAGGATAAGATTTGGGTCCTTAGTCTTTTATGATTTGTCAACTAATGATAGAATTTGTTCATTTATATCAAATAGGTCCTAAATCTGTTGCAATGACTAAAATGCTCCCGTACGGTGAAAATGGGATCGTAACTTAGGAATCCTAATGTTATTATCTCATGTCAAAATAAGTAATGAAAGGATAATTTAGTCAATTAGTTTAGACTCAGGGACCTATTTGATACAAATAAATAAACTATGTTCTTATTGAAAACGCAGTCCGGCACAGCATAATGCTTTTATGGGGCTTTTAGGGATGGCGTCCGACAAACGCTAAGCCGTGTCACCAAACCCACACTGTCAACAGGACGAGGAGATCGCATCGTCATAAAACCCGCAGAGGCAGAAGAGAGTAAGCAGCGTTTGCTCATCTATCCAATCAAATGGTACGTTTCTTCTATTTTCTTTATTATATTTTCTCGTTAGCCAAACAATCGTTAGGGTTTTATTTAGTATCTGTTTAGTTCGATTATCTCTGACCAATATATAAATTATTATCAAAAATCGAAACTTTACTTGATTCATTTCCGATTCTCCACGTACCATTGGCTGCTGTATTAGTTCAATTCGTTTCTGATTAACTTAATTTCAATTCAATTAGTTGTTCTGAAGCCAAATTTATGGTCTGTTTTTTAATAAATTGTATGATTCTTTTGGTGTGTAAATTAAGTTTTGAATGACATGAATTATTGTGTTTATATCTGACAGAAGATCATCTGAAGGAAAATCGAAGTGTAATGATTTTGTTTTTTGTAAGGATGCTCTTGCTCTTGCAGGAGTTTAAAAGTTTATGATGATTGCTTTTTTCCTAATGCATTGCATAAGTTGTTGAACTACTGGAGTTTGAAGTGATAATTTCTGTGTGGAATACTTTTCATTTAAAATTTATTTTGTGCATGCTTGAATCTCTGAAATGAACTCTTTAGATGTGTGTCTGCTACTAGGAAGTGTGGCAAAGTTCTGGTGATGAAGTTATCAAAAGATGGGAGCCACGTTCTGGAGCATTGCCAAATTTTGTCTTGGATGCAAAATTTTGTTTTGGATAATTTCAATAATTGTTGAAATTGAATATTGGTTTTGATCTGTTTCTAGGTCATGAAGCTTCGGTATTTAGATTAATCATTTTTTTCTCTTTTTCCTTGTTTGTAAAGCCAATAATTAGCCTCTATGTGAACTCCTCTATTCGTTGACCTTGTTGCCCACACTTGGTTTTTCTGGAGTTTGAATTTTCCTCCATTTGTTGTTGTTAGGCTGATCCTGAATTAGAAGCAATCAGACAAAGAAGAATGCAAGAACTCATGGCACAGCATGGCGTGGTAATTGAAACTCTTCTTTGTTTCTTTTGTAGGTTTATGATTTTTTTTTTTTTTTTTGGCATTTCTCAAAAGAAGTGCTATTCAACAAATCTTGTTTGTATGCAGGGAAATCAACAAAATTCTGAGCAGCAGAAAGCTCAGGATGATGCCAAGAGGTGGGTTTTTGAATCTGTATGATCACATATTCTCTACAGTTGTGGGATTTGACATTATGGATTGTTAATTATATTTTTCTAAAGTCCAATCATTGATCCTGGTATTTGAGTGATTTTTTAGAGAGGCAGATGAACGAAGGCAAATGATGCTTAGCCAGATTTTGTCATCTGAGGCACGTGAA
Organism: Swietenia macrophylla; assembly: GCA_032401905.1. Taxonomy (NCBI): domain Eukaryota; kingdom Viridiplantae; phylum Streptophyta; class Magnoliopsida; order Sapindales; family Meliaceae; genus Swietenia; species Swietenia macrophylla. The sequence continues at coordinate 5,017,897 of CP135572.1, forward strand.
AGACGTAAGTAATTTGAGCTGTTAACCAACTAAACAGGGTAGTACGTGTTGTCCTTGTTTGTGCTGCAACAAAGAATTTTAATGCTAGGTTAGGGTGAACTGAATACTAGCATAAGTTTTCAATGAGAAGAGTTGGACTACAAATGTTGGGGTTGTAGGATGGTTGATAAACGCATCAGCTCTTGTAAAATAGCAGATGGAAGATATTTCTTGGAGTCAAAAGTTCTTGCAAAATTTTAAATTAAGTTAGTCTTGGCCTGACAAGTATGACCAAACTTGTCAAGATTTTGGGTTAGAACCAGGTGGTGTGTGGGGGCATAGGTGCAAGATAAAGAGTTCTTTATAACCATTGCAGACTTGATCTCCTTTTATTTCAGCAGCGGGCAGAGATAGTGGGCTGAAGGAATTAAAATGAATATGCTCTCATGCTGATAAATTTTTGGCATCATGTGTTGTCTTATGCGAATGTTCATCTGGACAGTTTCTCGAATTGCTTTGGTGAAACCTGAAAAAGCTAGAGGAGTTGAGGATATTATACTGAGAGGTGCTCAAATGGGTCAGATTACCGAGAAGGTAATCCTCTGAATGATTCCTACCTGGTGTTGGATAAGATAATTTATTCAAAAATCTGTTAATTTGGAATGAGATCACGATCATGCTTTGCTGATGTCTTCTTATTTGTAGGTTTCTGAAGAGAGGCTTATATCATTGCTGGAACAAATTAACACCCAAACCACCAAACAGACGAAAGTCACTGTAAGTAATTTCCTGAATTATTGTTGTCCATCCACTGCTTACATTTATCAATTTCTACCGTCTGATTGTTTCCGCACTTTTCACTCGATAATTCAGATCCAGAGGCGCCGGAGTGTTCTGGAAGACGATGATTAACTTTGATGTCATCTTGCACGATACAACCCTTCAGTCGGATGTATAATCATGGTTTTCACCGGCCATCCAATGGCGCCTTTTTTTCTACCTGAGTTGCCCCCTACATGCTTTGCATCATCTGTCCATTACATATTGAAGATAAACTTTTCTATAATTATGTAAGGTTGAATTTCTAGTAACTAAAAACTGCATAAATTTTGAAAGACAAGTGAAGTTGCTGTTCCATGCATCGTGTCTGTTGTAGCACCGCGTAGAACGGTCAGGTCAAAACTGAAGTCATGGTTTCGTTGGCAGTATCTGTTCTTCCATTTGCATATTAAATACTGCAATTATTACAAGATTCTGGTTTGTGCCGATCGGCAACAATTAAATATTTAATTTAAATTATTGCAAGTTTCAATGATTGTGATAAATTTATACTCGTTGCTACAAGACACTTGTATGGTTGGTAGTCATTGCAATTAATTTATTGGAAATTTGAATACTATAAAAAAAAATAAAAGTCACTTTCTGTTTGGTATGATAGAAAATTTGCGGGTCGGGTATTCCATTAGAGGAATGGACTAAAGAGTAATTTGGTTATTGACAATAGGGGTCAGTCAGGGACCTATTTGATACAAATAGAAAAACTACTTCTTTCTTTGTGAAAACTCAAAATGTTAGGAATTGGTGTCTTTTATTTATCAGTCGAAGTAATGTAAACGTTCCTTAGGACCCAGAAGAAGAGAAAAAACCAGAGACTTTACTCTGATTATTACTACTTTGCCAGGCTGTAGTCTGCAGCCTAGTAGACTCAATAAGATACGGCAACTCTGCTTCACCTAATAGGGAATCAAGCCACTTCAAATCTCTATGGTTACCTCTTTATGTATATGTCCAGGGATATTCTTCAGTTGATCCCTTAAAAAGGACTTCCTAAAAGCAGTTTCACGAAAATATATACGAACCACTGTCATCATCTCCTAATCCTTATTTTCGTTGCCGATTTTTCGTTTCTTCTTTGAAACTTGACAAAACTTTTATTTTGGTTCTTTTGGTTTCCCGTGGTACGCACTATCTTGTCTTTCCTGACAAACCCAGTTCTTTAAAACCACCAATTGTTGTAAAAGTTGTTTCTTTTTGGAACCGGAAGCGGTTTTCCGCTGGACGCGGATGGAAAAAGAGCCACTTTTATCGTATTTTAGTCCAAGGAGGAAACCAACCCCTCCGCTACCTCTGTTTCCTCTTCCAGAAGAGGGAGAAGTCTCTATTCCAGTGTCGTTAACCGCTTCAGAATTCAAAGATAGGCTCATTTTTGGACCTTCTCCTTCTCCAAACGAATCTGCTACTATTGTTGATGCCTTAACTCTTTCACTCTCATCACAATCCTCTTCTAACCCATCTTTATTTTCCCGGGAATCTCCTCAAGAATCCATGATTCAAGATTCTGTGTTATTGCCCCATCGCCAGCTACAATCTTCACAAGTACAGTCACCTCACTCTTGGTTCATTGACCCTAAATATCCATTTTCCAAGAGCAATCTTCACCGGTCGAAAACTGCACCTGCTATGGCTGTGATCAATGATTTGAATCATCAGGTTGTGCCCAAGCCAAAATTTGGTTCTCAATCTATTGTTAGGCAAGCTGTCGTACTTTTGGTGTTATATTTATCATTGGGTGTGATTATTTATTGGTTTAATCGTGATAGTTTTGCTGCAAATGAGACTCACCCTGTGGTCGATGCTTTGTATTTTTGTATTGTCACAATGTGCACAATTGGATACGGTGACATTACACCTAAAAGTGTGCCAACTAAGCTGTTTTCTATATTGTTTGTGTTGATTGGATTTGGTTTTATTGATATTTTGCTTACTGGGATGGTTAGTTATGTGCTTGATTTGCAAGAGAATTATTTATTGAGAACTATTAAGAATGGTGGTAATAAGGAGACTCCGGGATCGTATATAATTGATGTGAAAAAAGGGAGAATGAGGATAAGAATGAAGGTGGCATTGGCATTAGGTGTTGTGGTTCTTTGTATTGGAGTTGGTGTTGGTGTTATGCATTTTGTTGAGAATCTTAGCTGGTTGGATTCATTTTATCTTTCAGTTATGTCGGTAACTACAGTAGGCTATGGTGACAGGGCATTTAAGTCTATGCCAGGTCGAATTTTTGCTTCTATTTGGTTGCTTGTATCAACACTTGCAGTTGCACGAGCATTTCTCTATCTGGCTGAGGCCAGAGTAGATAAGCGGCATAGGAAGATGGCAAAATGGGTGCTTGGTCATGATATGACTGTGGCTGAGTTTCTTGCTGCGGATATTGACAATAATGGTTTTGTGAGGTATGCAGTAAATTTAAATGTGTGTTGTAGTTGTTCATTTTTCTCTTATTAATTATTTGGGATCATTGGCATGAAGCTCAATGATTAAGCATACTTCCTGTAGACTTATCATACAGTTGCATGGTCTTGGGTAAATTGGTTTCTGAGATACCAAAATTAGTAAAATTCTATGTTTGTCACTGTGTACCGAAGGTACACATGCCATGCAATATGTCCTGTCATATATCAAGATGTGATAGGCAATGACAATTTTTGACTTTTACCTTGTAAACCACATATTCATAAATGTGTCAAGATGCCTTTGAAGGTTTTTGGATAGATAATGTTAGTTTCGATATGAGATGACATTTCTGCTCAGCTGTTTTAACATGTTATATTTATAACACGGAACTTAAGTGCTTTCTGTCTCTTTCTAGATTCAGTAATTTAGAAGTCAGGAAGTGAAAATTGTTTTCAGCACTTCCGATGATGATCTGTGAACTTCAACTTGTTCTATATAAAAATCAGTTAAGTGATTGGAAGTGCTTTGCGCGGTCATGAAGGTCTTACTGCATTTGCTTGCTTTTGGACTCTCCTGACATGCATTTAAAAAGGTTGTGAATTCCTCTGTATCCTTTCATAGTAGGAGTGGTAAAATACTTGACAAAGTGTCCAATGCTTGTGACACTCTGTTCTGCAAATGCTGAGCAATGTGGTATGGTTGAAAGGAGAACTAAATCTGTGATCTAACATCAGTTGAAAGTCTTCAATTAGTTCTAATCAGTTCATTCTTACTCTTCTAGATCAGAAAATAGTAGTCCCAAAAGATGTATGTAATGAGAGTAGAGTTAAATTTGATGTAAACCTTCAACTTCTAATTTCATTCTTTCTTGGTATTTTTTTTTTTTTTAGTGATTTATGGAATTTCTCTCGGGCTTGTACTGCATGGCATTTTTTAATTTGTTGTATGCATGAAAGGATTTGACAGCGTTTTCAAGAACTTAAACTCTGTATTTCAATGTTGAGTTGCATTTGTTCGATATTCCTCTCCCCCTCTGCGGGATTCTTTTTCCAGTTTTGGTGCTTGTTTTAAGCTTCTTTGTTTTTTGGTGCATAATGTATGCTGCCCATTACCATATTCTTTTTCTATCATCTACTGAATTTTAATTTGAATTAGAGTAAGATTATTATCTATTTTTTGTATAGAATTTGGGACGCATACGTATTTCTAGTAAGTTACAGCCATGAGTTAATGCGGGGACTGAATAATATTATCTGAAGCTATATTGGGTTGACTTAACCAGGTGCTGACACCTTTTAGTAATGCAGCCGCTACCCTAGCTACATGTATCATATTTCCTTTCAGTTACTTTATATGGCAGATACTGGTCTGCTTTTGCTTACCATCTTGCGTTTGACATAGACGGTCTAGACTCTAACATGGTTGACAGTGTTTACTAGGATTCATAATTTCTATCTAATTTCTCTTTTGCCTTTTTAGAACTGAACTTTTTTTAACACTTCCATTTCCATCATTTATTCTGTGTTCCCTCCCATATGAAACCAACACAAAGTGATCAGGTGGAATGTTAGGCTGTTAGTTGATTAATTCTGTTTGTCATTGTTGCAGTAAATCAGAATATGTTATATACAAACTCAAAGAAATGGGGAAGGTTTCAGAGAAAGACATTCTGCAGATTTCTAAGAAATTTGAAAGGCTAGACACGGGCAACTGTGGGAAGATAACCCTTGCAGATCTCATGGAGGGTCACCAATGACATGCAAATATTCTTGCTTTAACAAGTTCTATAAGTTGACCAAGTGTATATTGAAGAAACAGTTAGGTCAGTGTCCAGCTTGCACTCAAATAATGTTTTTGTAAACTTTGACGCCTGATCTGTTGATTCCCTTGCTGGTATACAAACAACGAAGCAGTTCTTGAATCCAAATGTGCACAATGGCAAAATTTCTAATTGTTCAGGCGGATGGGACAACTGACTGCATCAGTCGAGGGCATTGATGAAAAGTATAATTTTTCTTTTGCTTGTGCATACAAATTGGATTTATTCTTTTATAAATACGGGAAGCATAAAAGACTTATTTTAAGTTCTATATATTTGATGTGTTGGTTCTATCTCTTGCTCGCTTGTGAGCTTGTAAGTCAATTGTAAATTGCATGATTTCAACTCTCTTATTATATCTTATGTCTGAGTGTTTAGTACATATCATTGGATTCGGAGTTGGATTTGTTAATTTGAGCAGTTCTTCTAGATTCCCAGTTATAGAACTTTTTAAGAAAATTTGAGCCCTCGGTGTATGTGTCAGGCCTGTCAAAGAAGAGACAACAGTAAGATTGTTTGTGGTCAATAGTTGTCTGAGATAATTTGCCGCAAACATTTGTCATTTACTGATGAAGGGTTACTTGCATAATTTGCGGGATAATCCCCCAAGTATTTTTGCTCAAGTCATGAATTTATGCTCTCAGAAGTCATACCCTTGTATTTATTTATCCATATATGAACAGAAGTAACAGCAACGAGGAATCAAAAGCCAAACTTTTTGAATTGAAGTAAAAAGGGCAGTCTTTCTGTGACCTTGACTGGGTCTAGTTGATCATGGTCTCTTCTAGAGACTTGATTTACAGAAGAATACGAGAAAAGAAAAGAACAAATGCAGAATAATGTTAGGGTAAGGAATGAAGTCAAATTTTCTCTTCTTGTTTAATAATTGATGGCAGTTGGTGCCCATCAAATGGAATACTGTATTTGCATAATAATTTTGAGTGTGTTTTGAACACGTTATTAGTTGTCCATTGTGTTCTCATTACATCTTCCGAGTAAAGTTGCAAATTTGGTAAAAAAAAAAAAAAAAAAGGAAGTGAATTTGCCTAATCTTCTGGATAATGGAATCTCTATCATTCCACACCAAAGTGAAACCTGCCGCCCTTCACTTCATTCTCTGTAGAAAAGTCTGATCTCAGAATACTGCCAAGGAAGCCGCCATGGTTGAGGATGGTAATTCGTTACTTGATTAATCATCCTGAAAAGCTTTACTTGGATTTCCAAGCCTATGAAAAGTATCTTCAAGCACTCTCTAATATTCTTCTTTTGGGTAAAAAAAGTTTTGACATCAACCCACACTGAATGAATTTATCATCCCACAGAGATTGAAAACCAGCGCAGTCCAGTGCAGACTGAGTCTTCTTCCTCAGTGATTTTGACTGGTTCACATACACATGCATGGTCTCCCCTGAATTATTGAGTTCATGGCGTCTAATGGGTCAAAAGAATTATTGACTGTTGAATTCATCAAACACGTGTTGAATTTTGATTGGTTCAAGCTAATATTTGCCTATATTAAAATTTTTATCTTCACTTTCAATTCAATTTATTAAATTATATTATAAAGGTTTATTTACTTTCTAAAATTTAAACGTTACTCTAAAAATAATATATATTTAATTTATATCGTTAAATTAATATTTTCATAACACGTTAGCATCTGCAACTAAAAAAATATAATATTTTTATTAGTTAGATTTTAATTAAATTATTTTTAAATAATTATTTAAAACTTAATTAAAAAAATAATTCATAAATTATATGGTGTGTTAACGTCTTTAAGATTCCTTTTTTCAGTCTACACACCTAACCAAAGACCTACCCTCTTTGTATGTTGATTAAGACTTGCTAATTAATATTAATTAACATAATTAATTAAACTCATATAATTTTAATGAACTTAAAATATTAAAAGTCAACAATTTCATGCTCTCTTATTCATTCAAACCCTGGCTAGTCATCCCCAATAAGGAATTAATTATATTTATTATAATTATTCGAAAATATTTATTTATTTTATTATTAGTGTGTTTATTTGGCGAACATTTGTTTACATTATCCAATTAATATGCGATATATTACTGTTCTAGATTAGATGTCGCATTTTAAAATATACTTTATCTTATACATATAGTAATGAATTTTATCCAAGAACATAATATAGAATTTGTATATAATATACCAAGTGTTTTGAATTTTGTAACCCAACAAGACAACAACCAACATTTTAAGAAGGTGGGTAGATGTCGTAGTTCAAGTGGATAGTATGCCAGAATGAATGTGACGGTCTATAATTAATTTTTAATTTAGTTAATTAATTTAAAGTAAAAAATTAATAATATAATTTAAAAGATGGCATAAAGTAGTATTTGAACTATGTTGGCAAGACAAGAAGTCCTCTATTGCAAACAATTAGCCTTAATTAACGGCCATGTCTAGTGGGTTTGTGCGAGTCTTATCTCTCTTCTCTTTCACCATTTTGCACTATTGCTTTTCCATTTTAATTAACGAATCAAAAGCTATCAATTAATTCAAGGAATAACTTGAAATATCAATATAAAATTTTAAATAATTTATGTTAAAAATTAAAATAATTTAAAATATTTAATAAAAATATTAAAAATACGAATAAAAATTTAAAAATAATCGATTTAAAATTTAAAAATCAAATTCCCATAATGTTAACCAACTCCTTCAATTGAGCAATGTATAAAGAATTTAATTAAGATTAAATATTATTTACAAAGTTAAAATATTATATTTATAAAGTTAAATAATAACACAATAATTAATAATATATTACAAAAGAATTCCTCTTTTGATTGGTATTTTCAACTGTTTGACCAAATTGTGTCATGGTTTCAAAGTGGTCCTTTAGTTAAATAATATACGTTTTTAATTAAATTTTCTTGTCATTTATGATTGATTACTTCGGAATTTTAGTCTGTTTGACTGTTTAATTACTTAATTAACCTTTGCTTAATTGAAAATTAGTTACACGGTGGGATTGATGACGTGGAAATTAACGTTTCAGACCAGAAGTCTTTGGAGTGTAGACAAGGGATGGGACCTAAAACCGTGAGACCAAAAAGTTGAGCATAAATCCAGATGGGATTGCTGACGTGGGCAAGGCATAAGCAAGGGGGGCATGTATGTAAGAAAGCCGCTCATGGTCTCCCACGTGCCAGATGAAGTTGTCGGCTACGGTCAAATGCCGGTGCCAGTAAATACACGTGTAAGCCTGATATTTCTGCCAACAGATAAATAGTGAAGTTTGAAAGTTTGACCAAATTTTATCAGAGAAAGGCTTATGGTGACTGACTGAATGAATGACCGGCTGACTATAACCGGTTACTTGTAGTCTTCGCTGACTTCTTGTGTCTTTACCTTCAATCCTCAACTCACCACCATTCAATTTAATTGCCTAGAATAAAATGTGATCAAAATTATGGTTGATTTAGGATGATGATAAAATTGTATAATTAAGTGAGCATAGGATGTGGGACTTGGTTGAATGAATTCCATAAGAGAAGCCACTTTATGGTCATCTAATTGGAAGGAGAGGTTTGCATTTTTGTCAACTTTTCTCTTTATAAAGGTGTGTAGCAAAAGTCTTATTCAAAGCTCAAGACTTTCTTCAGACAACATTTTATATATATATACACACACACACACACGCGTACATACACGCACACACATACATGTAATTAAAAGCCTAAAAACAAAACTTGGAGTACTCTACACCACACAACACCAAAGCTCTCTCTCTTCTTCTTCTTCTTCTTCTTCTTCTCTTTTCGTCCATGTCTAATGATCCTGGAAACCTTTACTACCGTGCCCTATTTCATGACAATCAGCATGGTAATATTACTGGAACCAGCATGACTGTTACCACTGCTGGTTCATCCCCAGATTACAATCCACAGCAGTTCGATACTTCACAGATGAACTTCACCGACTGTTTACATGGATTCATGCACTATAATTCACTTGAAAAAGCGTTCGGCATGTCACCTTCTTCGTCCGAGGTGTTTTCTTCAATTGAAGGTAATCAAAAACAGGTTGGTCCTGGAGATTTGTGTGGTGCTAGTGAAAACATGGCGACTGCAAATTCTTCCATCTCTTCTTCTTCTACTGAGGCTGGTGCTGAAGAAGATTCTGGCAAGAGCAAGAAAGATTCACCACCAAAAGGGTCAGAAGATCTAGGAGACAGCTCTAAGAAAATGTAAGTTCTGAGTTCACCTCTTACAAATCCATGGTGATGTCCTTTGACAATTAATATTATATCGCAGAAGCAAAGCAAAGAATAAGAAAGCAGAGAAAAGGCAGAAAGAGCCTCGATTTGCGTTCATGACAAAGAGTGAAGTTGATCATCTCGAAGATGGATATAGATGGAGAAAATATGGACAAAAAGCTGTGAAAAACAGTCTCTATCCGAGGTTAGTTTGTCGACTTTACACGCAAACTAAGCATACTAGTCGTATTTTATACAGTCAAAAAACTCTTCACCCATCAGCTAAACTTGATCAGAGCTCAGAATCTTCATCAGATCTGTACTGAGTAATTTGCTTTTGAATGTGCAGGAGTTATTACAGGTGCACCACTCAGAAATGCACTGTGAAGAAACGAGTGGAGAGATCATTCCAGGATCCATCGATTGTGATCACAACATACGAAGGAAAACACAACCATCCAATTCCCTCGACGCTGAGAGGAAACGCCGCGGGAATGTTCCAGCCTTCGTCTATGCTAACGCCGACGATGCCGATGAATTTCTCAAGCTTTCCTCAAGAATGGTTAGGTAATAACTACATGACTTCCATTCACAACCAGGCTGCTGCTGGTGCAGGTTCTAACTATATGCATCAGCAAAACGTTAACCCTCTTGATCATCAACAGTATTATCGTCAGCAGCAGCTTCCTGACTATGGACTTCTGCAAGACATACTTCCCTCCATGTTCAAAAGAGAGCCATAAATTATTCATCTCTCTCCATAGTTGTAGATATACTTAATGAATTACTAGGCTAGCTGCAGCTAGCTACTTAGTTTTTTATTATTCTAACCTATCTTGTCCTCTTTTTTTCTCAAAGAACAAACTTCAAATTTGATGTCGAAGTGAAACTGCTTTTTTCCCTTGAATTCGAGGTTCATTTGCTTGCACTGGTGCATCTTTGAGAGGAATTTTCGTTTCTAAAATGAGAAAGAATGATCGAAGAAGAAGAAGAAGAAGAAGAAGAAGAAGAAGAGAAAACCTAATGTTAAAAAGGTTGAATGCTGTACTATTATTTTATGAAAGACCATGTATACAAATCCTCGATGTGGGATTTGTTTTATCATTTATGAGGAATATATTGCCAGAGTTTTTTCCTTTCTTCAATTTCTTTGATCTCTAATTAACCGAATGATCTTATACATTGAAGAAACGACTGAAATTTTCGAAAGATCAATGTATAATTTGTTTCCAAAAGTAATAAGAAAAATACTTTCCGTGGACGGCTTCCGTATGTAGGATTGTGGTCGCCTAGCTAACTAGGTTGTATGTATGTAGGATTCTGGTCCACTTATGAGTTCTATGACTTCTTCAACCAATCAAGAGCAGGAAATGCAGGTATTTTTGACCATCTGCCTTTGGTACTTGTCACCCTTTTCGGTTTTCAATTCCTAACTCATGAAAATATAAACCCAAACGGAAAGGTAGCTTCAAAGTTTGAAACAATATCCCTTCCTATTTATGTGTAATCATATCTTATAAAGCAGCCCTTAATTTAATCACTCATCATATTTAGTGTGTGTCAATAGAATGTTAGTAATTCATCATCTAATCACCTATCATATTTGGTGTGTATCTCCTCTAATTATTTAAGGTTTCTGTGAATTGTGTAAGAGCAAGTATTTAGTGTTAGAGATTAGTTTATTAGAGGAAGAACTCTTCGTATATATAAATTCATAGACCTTTCCTTAACCAATTGACTTGAGAATCCAACTTGAGTTCAATGAACTTCGAATAGAAGTAATCATTAGTGCAACACAACAAAATGTACTCAATGATTCAATATATTGGTAGTGATTGAAACACTGAATTTGTAAGTTGAAAAAAAAAAGAGAAAAAAAGAACAAATAACAAAATTTAATCGAATTTTAATTACTTGCTTGTTAAATTAATACATGAATATAATCATATTCAAAACTTAAAGCATATAATGTGTACTTATAATTTATATTATATGTTTCTACCTTGCCAATAATTGGAGTCAATTACATTTGGTTTTAATGTATGTATTTATTTATTTTGTTCATACGTTGTTATGCCGAGACTAGATTATTGATTTGTCAACTTTCCATGGAAAATACTAAGAATATGAATGATTATGCATGAATTACTTCTTATCTTTGAACTAATTAACATTAAAAATATAATAAAATCTTATAATAATTTGCTTAAATTGTGGACAAATTGTTGGTTCAAGTCATCATCATAATCAACTAACATAACTGAAAACGATGTCGTATTCCCCAGCTGAATCAAGTAGATAATTTGTCCTAATGCTTTTGCACTCATTAATAATGATAATAAGCTTGATTAGCCAAAAATACACTAACAAATAAATGCAAAGAGTTAATGATTATTATAAAATTTAAAAAAATTAATCAATTTTATATGGTATATTTGTATTGATTTTGTATAGCACAAATTTATAAATTTCATATAATATTCGTGTTAAATTAAGAGATTGTATTAAAAATTATTATCTTTATTTTATATGGTATGTCGGTTTATTTGTCATGGCATTGGTTACCAAATTAATACTCTTCCCTCTTAGAGACCACACTAAAAGCTAGGAACTAAGAGCAAGGTGTGTTTAATAATAATGATTAGGTGATTTCCTTAAACTACACTCCTTAATTAATTATGTAATGTAGCTGGAAAACAATCCTCTGCGTTAGTACGTACTGTCCGTATCTTACGACAGCCAACAATATCCAATAAAGTAATCAAAATCAACGGTCACGATCAACGTTCGTCCTACACGCACTAGTCGTCATTGTGGATAATAACATACAGGTCCCCATTTTATGATAATTTAGCATCTAAAGATCGTTATGTACAAATATATATCAAATAAATTCCTGACCCATGTGAAAAAACTGAAGTTTCAGTTATTTATTTTATTAATAAATAAATTGCATGGATTTGTCAAATATTTGCAATAAATTGGAGCCGTCGAACCGAAAGCAAAAGAGCACCAGCAATGGCAATAGCAACAACCACCATAGACCGTTTGAAAGAGAGCAGAGAGAGGAGTGAAAACGACGCGTCGTCGAACATTTTCTCTCTTCTTTAAGCAAACTCATTGTTCTTCTTACTTCACCCCGGATCCCCGCTTCTTAGCTACCCTGCTTCTTAGCTATCTGTCATCACTCTAGGTTTATATTCAATTGAATACCAACTCGTAATTATGAGCATGTCATAGAGATTACTCTCTTACCTCTCCTCTGCTTTCTCCTTCTCTGGTACTTCCAGTTTGAAATTTTCTAGTTTATCGATCTAAAATTCGAATTTCGTAATTTTATTTAAGTTTTTTGTTTGATGTTTTGGCATTAGTATTTTCTATGCATTGTTTTGCAGTTTTCGGATCCAAAAATGGAGGTTTATGGGCTAATCACGCCTGGACAGGTACGGTTTCGTTGTAATTCAGTGAAGTGTATTTCATTCGCTTTAGATCTTTTAAATGCAATAAGTTTTGATATTTTTGCGGATTTTGTTTCATTTTTATTGATAATGATTGATGATTAAATTTCTATATTACCTAGTTACATTAGCAGTACTCTGGTGAATCTGTGGGTGAAGCAATTTGAGCACACTAGCAAAATGAGACTGTTAGAGTTAATGAAAGTTTTAAACTCTTTAGCTTTTAGTTTAGTGAGTAAATGGTGAATTTTATATCCTCTGTTAAGGTGGCTGATGGGGTTTGGGCATGTTTCATATAATTTTAATTGTATACTGTCTCTTGAGTTTTCTTTTGGTGTGAACGAAGGTTGCCTGATGTATATAATGAACCCTTTTGTTTCTTGTCTCAGGTGTCTTTTTTGCTCGGAATTATTCCAGTATTTGTTGCGTGGATATATTCAGAGTTGTTGGAGTATAAGAAATTTTCTTCTCATTCGAAAGTGTAAGTTTCTTCCTTTCACGCAGAAAATTGTGGACTTAATGGATGAGGCTAGTTTGTTATATTTTTATTGATCAATTCAAATCCACTTGCTTGTGTTTACATTGTGCATGATGATGGAAAGCATATTCTTTCTAATGAAAGATATTGCTTAAATCCTGAGAATATTGTTAAGAAATGTGGTTTAAATGGATTTTGTTTTTCTTATTAGCAATAAGTGCTTTTGATCTTGTGATGTGTGTCTGTGGGCAAATATTTATGCCTGCGAGAGAATGAGTTGACTTGTATGTTTGGAAAAGAAAGGGAAAAGTAGAATCTAGACTATCAAGGAAATGGTATAAACATTTTCTAATGTTGAATGAGTTCCCTGATTGCAGCCATTCGGACACCAATCTGGTTGAATTGGATAAGGAGACTACCAAGGAAGATGACCGAGCTGTTTTATTGGAAGGAGGTCTTACAAGATCAGCTTCTGCTAGGCTTCACAGTTTATCCATCAAAACAAACATGATTAGGTCACTTCTTGTGATAGGCAAAATTATGATGGAGTTCCATTATGATTGTTGTCTTAAAAGTTTTTCTCACCTTGTTCACCTCTTGGTCTTCTAGGTTTATGACCATGGATGATGCTTTCTTGCTGGAAAATCGGGCAACTTTGAGAGCAATGTAAGTCATATTATTTTGTACAGGGGATACATCTCTGGATGTTCTCTGCTTCATATATATAAAAACTATTATATCATGTAGGGCTGAGTTCGGGGCAATTCTGTTTTATTTCTATATATGTGACCGTACTGATTTACTGGGCACTTCTACAAAGGTACTTTTGTCCTGTTCCTTAACTATTTATTTTGTTTTTACTTTTTCTTGATGGACATCTTTTATCATGTCCTGTTATATTTTCTTTTGGAGGGATAGATAGCTTAATTTTTGTGCAGTGGAGAGTTTTTATCTGCAATTTATTACAAGTGAAAGGAATAAGCATGATGCTTGCAGCCTGTCTTGAAATTATATGAAGCCTAAGTGACAGATATCTCAGAGACTTTGGCGTTCCTTAAATAATTGCTTATTAATAGACGAGGTTCTTAGGTTCATGGTTTACATCACTTGAGCATGATAATATGCTTGACATCTGTACTTTGAATCTGATATGTTTTTTCCCCCCCTTTATGTGGCTTTTCTTTGACAGAACTACAATCGCGACCTTTTTCTCTTTCTATACATTCTTCTTGTCATAGTTTCAGCTTTGACTTCTTTGAAGAAACATAATGACAAATCACCTTTCTCTGGAAAGACAATACAGTACCTTAATCGGCATCAGACTGAGGAATGGAAAGGATGGATGCAGGTAAGTATTTCTTGATAGAACTCATAACTGATAAAGAAATGATGCCTTTAGTGTAATCTTGAGCAGGACACACACTAAAAAAAAAAAAGGAATTATATGTTTGTTGTGCTTTTCTTATTCTGCATTATTTTGAACTATGATGATTTGCATTTTTATTTTCGTTCTTATATATCAGGGAACATTCATGTTGCTGTGTATTTTAATCTTTGCGCAACAAGCATTGCCTCTTGAAGTAGATGTTATTCCTGTTTTTCAGACAGCAGGACACACAGGATTCAAACTAATGCATTATTACTTTTGTTCCTTTTGTAAATGCACTGTAATTTTGAGAAAACTTTATCAAGAAATTGTCAAACTATGAGCTCAAATTTAATACAATATTGGTTTCCATTAAATGAAAACAATTTGTTTCAATATCGAGTTGGATGTCTTCGATTGCAAATGTGCAGTGCACAGCTTTGCTCTGTTTATCAACAACATTATATATTAAATGTGAATGATAACTTTGAATAGTTTCACAGCGGCATTACAAATGTTTTCTACTTTGGCAGGTCCTGTTTTTAATGTACCATTACTTTGCTGCAACTGAAATATACAATGCAATACGTGTCTTTATTGCTGCATATGTTTGGATGACTGGGTTTGGAAACTTTTCCTACTATTACATAAGGAAGGATTTTAGCCTTACACGGTTTGCTCAGGTGATTAACTTTATGCCGGAGTATTGCGTCATTTCACTTTACAAGTTATGATTTTGTTGCTTGGTTAACATTAAAAATCTAAAATGCTGGTGAATCTTTATTATTTGATGCAGATGATGTGGCGGCTAAATTTCTTTGTGGCATTTTGCTGTATTGTTCTCAACAATGACTATATGCTGTACTATATCTGTCCAATGCACACCCTTTTCACCATAATGGTGTATGGAGCTGTTGGTATTTTTAACAAGTACAATGAGATAGGATCAGTGATGGCTGTGAAGATCCTTGCATGCTTTCTTGTGGTCATCTTGATATGGGAAATTCCTGGTGTTTTTGAAATCTTATGGCGTCCTTTGTCATTTATACTTGGTTAGTATCCTAGTATACACCATAGAGCACTCAATTTTGTACTCTGAAGTTCTACTTCAGTGCTTCAATTTATGGAGATTCTGATAGAGCTTAAGGCCTCTGTCACTTTTCAGCATACCTTTGGCATAAAGTTTAACAGCCTTTCTTGATGATACTTCATTTTTACCAGAAAAAATTATAATTGGATTTGGTTAAACTCAAGTTGAATCCATTGAATATATTCTATTTGACTGGGATTTCCCAGGTATGTTTAACACTACTTTTTCTCCTGTGGCAGGATATACTGATCCTGCAAAACCAGATCTCCCTCAACTGCATGAGTGGCACTTTAGATCGGGACTTGATCGCTATATATGGATCATTGGAATGATATATGCCTATTATCATCCTACTGTAACTTCCCAAATCTTTGCTGTTCTTGGACTTTTCGTTTTTTCCTTTTGGTCTGGCAACTCATTACTAAATCCTTAAATGTTTAATATGTTAGGTTGAGAAATGGATGGAGAAATTGGAGGAATCTGAAACCAAGAGGAAACTCTCAATCAAAGCAGGCATTGTAACAATTGCTTTATTTGTGAGTTTCATGTCTTTATGATATTGTAATATTATTGTATGCTTGGAGATGATTGACTACTATTTTGTACTTCTGTTGTTTTGTGGATGTATCACAATTGGTTATTTTTTCTAGGTTGGCTACTTGTGGTATGAATGTATCTACAAGCTCGACAAAGTTACATACAACAAGTACCATCCATACACATCTTGGATTCCTATCACGTATGTGTTTCTTTTTGTTTGGTGAAGCATTTGTTAGAGTTTAAGCAAGTTGGCTTGTAGCAATAGTGGATCCCTTGGGATTTTTGGTTCGCTTTTTAACTCTGCTATGTTGTGATTCCAGTGTGTACATTTGTCTGCGAAATTTCACTCAGCATCTTCGGTGTTTCTCTTCGACTCTTTTTGCGTATGTTCTTTAAACTTTATAATTTAATTATCTGACCTTGTTTTATGATTTAATCTGATTGTTTTGTAGTTAACTATTTGGTTTAACCATATTCTGTGCCCTGTCTAACTGCACTACCTTGTAATACTAGGTGGCTTGGCAAGATAACTTTGGAAACTTACATTTCACAGTTCCATATCTGGTTGAGGTTGGTAAACCAATTTTTCCCCTTCTTTTTTCCTTCTCACGTTCTTTCCTTGCAATGTTTCATGATGTGACCGGTAATATACATATTTATATAAATAACCATTGGCCTTTTCAGTTTGCTCTCTTAATATCATTTTCTTGCTAGAGTTATAGCTATGCATATTTTGTTTTGATATTTAAATTAATTCTACGTATATTTAGCGCTTCCATATTTGTTTTTACCTCTTCGTTTTTGGTCTAATACCTGAATTCAAAGTAAATGTTTTATGCTAACAGATGTTCTTGCTCTGTTTACCTTCATTCTCCATTACAGTGTATAGGAAAAGAACTTCAACCATAAGTACGGCAAGATTTTTGTTTTTTTGGCCTACACAAACATGAACACAGCATCATTTGAGCATGCTCTTGAATTGCCCAGAAAGCAAAGATTTCAATATCCACTAGAATTCTCTAACTTACATATATATGCAGATCAAACATGCCCAATGGACAGCCTAAGTGGCTTCTTTCCCTTATCCCAGAATACCCATTGCTAAACTTTATGCTTACAACTGCCATTTATGTCCTGGTAAGTCAATATTTCTTCAATTTTTGGTGTTATAAGAGTTGATAGTTTTACCTAATCTTGCTTTCTTGCATTGTCTTGCTATCTTGACTTGCTTATGCAGGTATCTCATCGACTTTTTGAATTAACCAACACGCTCAAGTCTGTTTTTGTACCCACAAAAGACAACCAGCGGTTATTGTGTAATTTTCTCGCTGCAGTTATGATTTCCTCGTGCTTGTATTGCATCTCACTCATTCTTCTCCGGATCCCTCATTGACCAGTAAGTTTCTGTGCCTAAGCAAGAGAAAGAATTTCATGAACAGTGATCACATAATTTACTTAATGGTTAATGCCCTAAAATTATGATGATGCATGTCATGTTATGTCTGCACAACAACTTATGATGCAATTATTGATACAGGACTGCCAAATTATTACCCAAATGAAAAATTGTGTAGCAGTTAAGTGAAATAAGGGGACTTGGGAAAATGTTGGTTGCAGATATCTTTTGCAAGGAAAATGTTTCCACAATTTTGAGGAAAGACTGCCTCCATTGCCATGGCAAAGCCAAAATTAGATGTTGGAAATGAGAGAGGCAACGTTTTTTCTTTTTCTTATAATGTTGTGAATCTCAATATATCATTCTTTTTTTTTTTATTCCGCTAATCAATGAAGAAAATGTAGGTTCCTGTGACAGATTTGTTATCTGTCATCCAAACAAAAGAAGATTCAACACTAATGCAACTTTTGTTTTGAATTTTTCCATATTACAAAAACATGCATACACAAACAGGACTTTATCTCTCATATGGGGAGACCGTTTGCTTATTGTAATATATGATTTGCTTCCAAATGCATCTTGGATTATATGTAACGATCGCAAAAACACCAGTTAGAAGCTACCAAACGCTATCACATTGTATTCAAGAGAATGAAATGCAATTCGATCCCAAATGTCGATCCCCGTATGTTTGTTTATCACAGAGCATGGTCGAGAAAATGGATGTTTGCATGGTCCGTAAATATATATATTACTCATGAAGTACCGAGATGGGCGATCATATATAGAGAGGCTCGATCACTTAATCTCCTATTTTCACGACAAAAAGACTGATTAGGTTGCAATCTGAACTTGCATTTACGGGAATATGGAATACATTTTTAATTATCCCCTCTAAAGCTATGGTAGGTTCTTCGACCGATGCATCTTCTGGTGTTCAAAATATTAACCTGCGCCCTGGAAAAGAGAATGGAGGAGCTAAAACAAAAGATGCTTGGATGTATGTAACTAGACGGCAAATAAAATCGAATCAATTCCGTGAAATGGACGGAAACCGATGTATTCACGAGATAAAACCACCAAGATCTCAATGTTTTTGCGGGGGACCTTCGGTTAACGACAAATGGACAAATGATGCGAGAGTTTTTAGTAAATTACACTGTTGTAATAATATTAATAATATAATAAAATTATTTAATTAAAAAATAAAAATATAATTTGATAATAAATTTTTTTAAGTAAAATAATATTATTTAATTAGTGTGAGAAAAAAATTTATTAATTAATATAAATTAAAAAATTAAAAAAATATTTCAATAATTTTTTTTATTATACTAATTAAATAGTTAATTTTTATTTATTATTTATAAATAAATTTTTTTATTTTATTAATTAAATATTAAATAATCTTGTTAGATGAACTATGCTCACGTGATACCAACATAGCATACTTTCTTCGTTTAAGCTGTAAAATTGAATAGTGTTGCCACTAAACAATAACATTAAGAATATTGTTCTCTGTATCACCAGCAAGGAAAACAAATAGATTCAACGGCCAGCCACAGGGCAGTGTGTGGACGCCATAAGCAAATAGGATCTCAACTCTGACTGTCTGACTGCCATACGATAGTACAGCAAGCTTCATATATGCATAAACAAACAAACTGGGTGTTTAAGGTACATTATTATATAACCACACAACATCTTCAACTGACCAATTTAGACTCTTGCTGATTGAGTAGATGGAACAAGTGTATTCATTTCTATACTGCAAGCTTAGTATTGGGAACCCAGATAATGTGATCCTCGGGAAGGAAATGACAGACAGGGACGGTTCCTGGCTTAACTTTGAGCACTTGGAAAGCTAAATGCTGGGGGTTCCACGCTGAGGTATCTGTGTGGCAGACTGCTACTGCTTTGGCTTTTGTCCCATCATCACCTTCCAAGGGAACCATGTAAGCCCTTGTGGTTTGCGTTGCATGGCAGTAGAATACAGCATATGCATAGTCCTGCTTGTGGCACACTACAGCTTTGTCACCAGCCATCTGCTTTACTCCAGCTAAAATTGTGTACTTCTGCATCTTGGTTCCTTTATCGACCTCTGTAGAAATTGCCTGAACACTTTTTCCGAGCTTAGAAGTGCTGAAGTCAATCATCGATTCTAGTGAAGTCGCACAATATTTCTGCTCTCCTTTAATCCCAGGTTCTTCACATTCTTTAATTGTGTTCTGCATTATCTCAGCTTCAAGTGATCCAGGGTTCACGGAAAACTGACTGAAGATTTCTGGCAATTTTTCAGACGAAAAAGGAATTGATTTGGCAACTTGTCGAGGTAAGAAAGTTGCTGCATTTGAATTTTCAGTGAAGTGCAAGTTCATCTTCATGCCAGGATGGATGTCCTTTTCCAAGAAGAAAATTGCTACATTCGGGTCATCATGTAGTTGGTTCTCAGTCGCGGCATATCGGTAGTTAAATGGGTCTGGCCCTGGTTTTACTCCAACATGAACTGGCTTTCCCTTGTGTCCTGTACTCACCGATACTCCTCCTTTGCCCACACCAACATTGGTCCCTTTACCGGGCTTTCCAGTGTCAACACCAACGCCTTTGCCTCCGACGTTCACTTGGGTGCCTCCACCTGGCTTTCCTTTCCCTGCATCCACGTTTACTCCACCCTTGCCTACGTTTACAGAGGTGCTTTTGTCTTCCTGCAAGTCTGCAAATATAGTAGTAGCATCTGAAGAGACCTCCAAATCATAACTAAGAGATAGATTAATGAAAAAGTAGAATGGCACTTTTCTCAATGAGATTTTTGAGATGTCTAAATTTTGGTTGGAACACGATAAAAAGTGAGAACATATTACACTTATAGCAGGTATGCTTGTCTTCCCCATGCCTTTGTACCCTACTTTTCTTGACTCTGCAATCTCTAACTCTGGTATACTTTTCATATCTGAGGTTTGTGTGCTATGGAGCTAATTTTTTACTGCCATGAGAATGACTTTAGAGAGTGCCTGGACTTGAAATACTGACCTGGCTGTAGAGTATCTTTGACAGCCTTCGGCATTGGAGTATGTGGCAATACAGAGTTCCAGTAAAGTTCAGGTGACAGAGCTGCATGGCTAGCAACCAGTGCAAGCTACAATACAAGTCAGTACAGAATCTCATTATTTACTCTTAACAATAGATAATAAATAAACCATTTATCCAATTTAAGGAGATACGAACACACAACTCTAAGAGAAGCTGATTGTTTGGAACTACGTGAAATAAAATAAAAAAAAGAAGCTTACCGTGAGAAAAGCAAGGATGGGCAAGAAGCGAAACTCCATTAAAGCTGCGAGTATGCTACAAATAACTATGAGAATTCAGAGAGAATATAAGCTGAAATCTAGGCTTTCATGTAAAGTGGAGCAAGTGGGTTGCTACATTTATAAGAAAAATATTGCAGAGTAAATGTAGCAACACATCATCAGAATTGGCAACCGGTTTAATATCCTCAACCGTCCCTGGCTGAATTTAAATGCAGCTGTACCCGATTAGACAGGTGGAGAGTTATAATAGAAGGGTGTTTCATCAGTTCCATTACTAGCTATATAGATTTGGAAATAGTGGCCAAATTTGATTTGATAATATCCACTCACCGCTTGAAAACCTAGCAGCCTACTGTCAGGTGAGAGGCGCTGTTCACTACAAGAGGAGAGCTATTATAGCTTATGTGGACTTTCTAGATCAAATTAAACAAACAACCACCCAAATTTATTAGGGTTTAGTAGGGGTTGAGAGTAAACATCAT
>CP135572.1:5044172-5122616 GCA_032401905.1 Swietenia macrophylla
GTGAATAAAAAAATTTAAAAAATATTTTATTAATTTTTTAATATATTAATTAAATAATAAAATTTTTTAATTATTTTTATTTATTATTAATAAAAATTTTTTAATAATTTTTAATATTTAATATTTTTTATAATAAATATATTAAATAAATAAATGAAGGTAAAATAAATAAAATAATAATATTATTATTTATTATTAATTTATATATTTTTTGAATTAAATAATATTAACACGTTATTATATTGATGCGTGGGACCCTACCTAGGACTCTTAAGATTTCTCATAATCGCTTGCTTGCTTAATTGTATGAATTTGGTTTGATTGGCAATTCTTCCCTTTTTTTTTTTTTTAATACAAAGACGCTGTGAGAGGAAAACGACGTGTCAGTTAATAAAAGTCCGAAGAAACTTAAACTCCCCTGTACTATCGGCTGTCGGATTGCACGTCGTCCACGAGTGTAAAGCTCACTGTTCTCTTTCTTTCTCTCTGCTTGATCTTCTTGGGATCTGCTTTGCCTTGACATGAGAGAAGATCAACTAGTACTGCAACTTCCCAACCAAATCATAGGTAAACGAAGATCAGCTGCCATAGAATTTTGCCTCTTGGCTTGCTTTTCTTTTCTGGGTCATCAAATATTTATTCTCTTTCTCCTTCAGTTCACAGGTTTTATCACTGTCTAGCTATTTAAATTGTTGCATATATTTATATATATGTATGTAATCCCTTCCAACATATAATTTGGTAAGTAGATTATCAACTTATACCAAAAAAAGAAAGAAGCAATCTGTCATGTCATATGAAGCAAAAACAATTGTTAGTCCAGGTTCCAATTCCTATTCCAGGAGATAATTTAGTTCTTTTCCCCTTTCTTAGATGCTTCTTGTGACTGGAAATCCTACTATAGTATAAGAATTCCAGTCCTATTATGTATTGGAAAATTCTAGAAGTTGTATGATTCATTAATGTTGCAAAAGGGGGTCGTGAAAATTAATTCTCAAGCGATCATAAGACAACCATGTGTCAATAAACTCATTGGAAAGTTCATTCATGGATACATTAATTCTAAGTTATTGTATTATGAAATCATGTTTTGGTTCTTGATACCAGGCCAGGAAGCCAAAGAAGAAAACTCGGTTGATATAAATGTGAGCAATAGTTCAACATTAATCCCCAGCCAAAAGAATTTGAATTGGTGTATCCGAATGGCTATCTATTCTGTTTTTCTCCTTGCTGGCCAGTCTGTGGCAACACTTCTCGGAAGATTATACTATGAAAAAGGTGGAAACAGCAAGTGGATGGCTGGATTTGTGCTTCCTGCAGGCTTCCCAATTATCCTTCCTCTGTATCTCTTTTCAGCACCCGAACGTCCTGCCGGAAACAATCTCCATGAACAACCACCATCAATTGTAATTCTTGCCTCAGCTTATATCTTAATTGGCATACTTCAAGCAGCAGTCAGCATTATGTATTCATTTGGATACTTGTATCTTCCAGTCTCTACTTATTCCCTCATTTGTGCTTCTCAGTTGGCTTTCAATGCTTTCTTCTCCTTCTTCCTCAATTCCCAAAAGTTCACTCCTTTCATAATCAATTCTCTTGTCCTTCTCATAATCTCCTCAGTTCTTTTAGTCTTTGGAGATGACTCCACAGTATCAACTGACGTCGAAAAAGGGAAGTATGCAATTGGGTTCATTTGCACCCTTGCTGCCTCAGCCGGTTATGGATTGATGCTTTCCCTAACACAACTTTTCATGGAAAAAGTTGTCAAAAAGGAAACATTTAAGGTGATTTTGGATTTCATAATCTACCCATCGTTAGTTTCATCTTGTATTATTCTTGTGGGGCTATTTGCTAGTGGAGAATGGAAGAGTTTGAATACAGAAATGGAAGAATTTAAATTGGGGAAAGTCTCTTACCTAAATACATTGATCTGGACAGCTGTTTGCTGGCAGATATTCAACATTGGAGCAGTAGGGTTGATTGCTGAGGTTTCTTCAGTTTTCTCCAATGTGATAAGTACTCTAGGGTTGCCTATTGTTCCAGTTCTAGCTGTGGTATTTTTCCACGATACAATGAATGGATTGAAGGTGATTTCCATGCTTTTAGCTATTTGGGGTTTTGTCTCTTACGTGTATCAGCAGTATTTGGATGACTGTAAGTCCAAAATTGAAGAAGATGGATCCACAACTCGAAGAATAAATGAAGAATAGAAGTTTCTATAGATCATCTACAAAAATAAAAACTGATTAATCATTTTAAGACATGTATTGCGGGATCTTAAGAACTCTACTTCAGTGACTAAGGTGTTTCAGGAGTGATACTTTCAAATATTTATGATTTACTCTTTAAGTTAATTAGAGATCTACCCAACTGAAATTTATTTTCGTAGTCAAATTTGATTCTTTGATGAATGAGTTAACTGCTCTAGGACAACAATATTCCCTGAGCATTCAAAGTATCAGTAGCTCAGAATTTATTCTCTTTCTTCGTCAATGGCAAGGATTTTTGAAATTTACAATTCATCTTATATTAATTGTTCATGTTTTGACATTAAATCCCCTGTTTAAGTTCTCAACTTTGGTTCAAGGAAACTAATAGTTTGTTTTTAAATATATTATGTCGAAAAAATATAAACCTGATCTGTATATAAATTATTAATTTTCCTGTCAAACGAAAGATCTTGCAAGCTGGCAGAAAAATCAAAGCACCATTTATGGGATTTAGATCAATTGAAATCCAATTACTAGCACATTGCGGCCAGCTTTGAATTGCTTGCTTTCTGTCGACAAATCAAGATCATGTCCTTAATTAACATTGTCTGTCTTCTTCCTTCTCCATTTCAATTGTACTGAGCAATCACTACCAGTCTCCCCATGGCCCTTACTGGGAAAGAAGTCCTGCTGAGGATAAGTCGTTAATTAAGTACGTGTCTCATCTCTATTAGGCTATTAGCTGAACGAAGTCTTGCACTTCCATATGAAGATAGAATTGCTGTCTCTCTTACTCCGTCTCTTGAGTTTTTCTGTAACTTTCTGAAACTTAATGAATGTAGACGTGGGAGGAGCTCAACAAGTGCAAGTGCCTCTTCACATCAATGGCGAGTAAGTTGTATAGAATTTTATACGATTTTATAAAATCCCAATTGTTTCAACATGACTCCGCAAATTCCTCAGGAGTTTCCAAGATGAAGTGTCCTATAGGATTCACATGCACTGTTGGTGGTTCTGCCGGCTGCGGATGAGTGCCTGCTTTCGGAAGGTTTTCAAGAGAGGAACACTAGCAGAGATCATAAATTTGGTAATCGTTCGAGCACTAGTTGCAGCTAGTGCTACACTGGAGAGGCTTTTCTGGACTGGAGAGTGGAAAGGATTGAAGGGAGAGATGGAAGAATATGAACTAGGGAAGATTACCTATGTCATGACTGTTTCCTGGGATGCTATATAGCTCGGCAGCTTCTTGTTATTCATGCTGTAGGGTTGATTTTGAAATGGCTTCACTCTTCTGCAATGCCATGAGTGTTTTGGGATTCCCTGCTGTTCCGGTTCTTGCTGTGATTTTTTTCCATGACAAAATGGATGGCTTGAAAGTGATTGCCATGGTGTTAGCTCCATGGGGCATTGTTTCATTTGTGTACCAGCATTATCTAAATGATTGAAAGTCCAAGACTGATAATAGAAATGCCAATGAAGGTCATGGCCACGTGGGACTTCTGTTTCATACATCTATCAGTTCTATCTGGACAACTTAAACAAGATGATAATTTATGAACAAAATCAGTGTTTGTAGTTCCCACCTATTTGAGTTCATCGTTTACCGGAAAAACAAACTTACAAGCAAAAGAACCATTCTTGGTTCTACCACAGGCTTATGAATCTCACTCGTGATAAAATCTGTGTGCAACTTTACTTTGTGAATCAACTATAACCCAACTGAAATAATCTTGTATAGGTTGCATGGCAGAACTTGGAAAAATATTACAGAGTAGCATGACAGCAGAAATTAAATTGACTACATGAGGCAGCCAACATAGTGTGCTCGCGGATATTTTCTCTGTAGTTGTGGCCATTGTACAAAGAATTGATCTGCTATATGCAACTTGTATAGTAGCAAGCCACTCAAAGAAAGCCTTCTTACTCTTGCAATACTCTCAACGTAAAAGGTGGATGACCATCTAATTCCCATGACCTGCAGGTAAAATTGATATGGTTAGGCAAGAAACTCCAATGTCATCAATTCTGCATTGATAAAGGTTGAAGAAAAGTGAAACAGAGGGCTCAGATGAAAGTTCTCCACACCTTAAATAAAAAAGCGATGACACATAGGGGAATACAAGTCCCAGGGCCATTGCAAAGGACCTAGAGTAAGAAGAAACTTCATAATTAATGACTAGGTTTAAGCATGTTCTAAAGTACCTACACCAAAAGAAAACACAAGGTAAAGGGATAAAATTAATACCACTTGAGGTCTGATTTTGATCATCAGCCACAGTGCATGAGCTGTAGCAAGTAAAGTTGTCCAAACAGAGGTGATATACGACTGTCCAACTTCCCTGCTTCTATAGATCTGCGTGAACTGTGCAGAGGCTCCCTTGATTATGTTCTGCATTAACAACCAATTTAGTGACCTCCAAGATAAACGAGAAACAAATAACTGGAGAAAAAAAAAAGAAGATTAAATAAATATTGCACCATCAGGACTAAAGAGACATAAACCCATAGTTAGATGCAACGCACGTGATGAAACTTGTAAATGTTTTTCCTTCATTCCATCCTTACACTTTTAACTCACAAGTTTTATCCCAGAAGTTTAAAATGTCATGCATAAAATGTAAAGGATATGCATGATCTACTTGAAGACCTGTCATTAGTATCTGTGGAACAAAGAAAGCAAGAAACAAAAAAAGAGACAACATTCTATGCCAATTCCAATATTATAATAAACTGTAATTGTAATGTATCAGGGGATCACTAACTTAAATTTGGTTCTCAATCCCAAATTCTCCAGATTAGCACAGATAGTAGGAAGTTAACATCTTTTGCCTCTGGCTTCTAGACAGAAAGGAGGTTGAATGGACAGTGAAGCATCCATCAACAAACTGTAACCGAACTACTTCCTGACCACATATGGCTTCTTGCCTCATTTAAATTCAGTCATTTTGCTCAACTTACACATTAAACAAAATTCAACCGATAGATCCTTTCCAAAAGGTTTGCAATTTTCAACAGACTCCATTCTAAGAAATGGACTATTTCAGCTCAAATGATTCGGAAAACTATAATAAATATCCTACTGCTGAAAATTTAGAGATAAATTTTCCTCGCATGTCCAGTATGATCAACGACTAAGTTTCCATATATATTTAACCAGAACAATCATTTTCAATTCAATAATCACAAAATTCTCAGAGTTTTGAAATAGTGAACATACAACCATAAAAAATCGCAATTGAGAGAAAAAAATAAGGCACTCTCTAATCACGGAAACTTTACCTTGTCAAGCAATGAATCCTCGAAGACACGAGCCTTTTGGAGACTCATATTATCAGTGGCAGCAGCAATGTAGAACCGCGGCGTAAACCGATCCATTTGCAACACGGACAAGAGATTCATCATCTCCGCCGTGTGTCCGCCTATGAAAATTTCGAATAAAAACAATAAATAAATAATAAATACAGATAAATAACAATCAATAAACCAACAATTTTTATTAATTATATAATTCTGACTTACCCGAACCTAAAACGATGAGAGTAGATAGCGGCTGCGGAGATTTGGTGCGGCGAGGTTTTCCGGTCAAATAGAGAACGTGTAACAGACGAATTACGATTATTGCAACAGTAATGGCAACAAATGCCACTGTGAACAAGCAACAATCGTCCATTTTCTTCATCCTTAGAATTTAAATGCCCGATGACACTGCAGAAACTGAAACAATCAATTCTTCAATTTCATAATTGGTAAGAACCAGAAATTTAGATGATCGATTTCTGCTAAGCTGTGAACTCGAGAAAGGAACTGTAAAATTGGTACAAATCTGTGGTCGGCGACGAAGAAGAGAGGGAATCTGTGTGTGTAGTCAGTCGTACGCGCATGTCGTTAATTGGAAGTTAAACTTTGTAGCAAATACGCTCCGAAAGTACAATGTTTCAGCAAACTAATCCTGGATTCTTACTTTTACAATTCTATCCCAACTTTTGTGTATAAGTACCTAAATACCCTTAACCTTCAATGTCATTTGAGAAGCCTGGGAGATCACCGGAAATGGAAAATGGAAGCCATGTCCATCACCGTTTGTTCAATCTCATGTATCAATGGAGTATATCTTACAAAAATTAAAGTTGAATCCAGCATTTAACTTTTGAATCGCATAGCATGTATGAATCAAGAAAAGAACAGAAGCAAACTCTAAAAGCAAGCTTGGATGATCATAAACTGGACTCATCTTGCGAAGCTCAACAGAAACTCTGTTTCTGCAACTCATCGTCCATGGAATTTTCAAGGAAGTTGGCAACGCATTTTCTACCGTGCATACAAGACTAAAAAATCGGTTGAACCACAATCAAAGATGAAATGAACAACAAAACCAAGAGACCTGAATTACCCAATCATTATGAAATCAATATGACAACTATTAGCAGTAGCATGTACCATTGACAGAACCAAAAACAAGAAGTAAACAGAACAGAAAATTAATCCAAATCTACCCATTTTATTATTTGCGTGGCTGACACAGAATACTGTAGCCAGCAAGTTCATCAATTCAGATATTCTGTCCCCTACTCAGACTCAGCATTCCAAATTTCATTTATCTTCCCCTCCACAGCTTCCTTCAAATTCTTGAAATCTATTGATTCAAAGAACACAGAAGAGTAGGTTGCCCAGAATTGTTTAACTTCCTCCTCTATTATCTTGGAATTTTTCTGACATTCTTGAAGATCATCTTCCATTGAAGATACATCAGCCACAGTTGGATCAGCCTTACTGTAATCCATCATGATCAAGTTCAAGTTTAGAATTTCCGGGCGGAGTGCATTCAAAATCTTTGCAATTTTGGAGTCGTCTGAATCTGCATCTCTCTGAATACTTTCATACTGGCCAGCAGGATATGACACAGGCAGCACCGCTGGTATATTTATACTTGTCAATGTCCCTTGTACTATTCCAATAAGACTTAAGAACTTGTTGATTGCAGGGGCGTTATCACCACTATCGTTCTCAAGTGAAACTTTGAAGGGTTGAAATTCTCTTTGCTGCAGCTGTGGATCCCTCTCTGACAGCATAATCATAACATCAACGAGCAGCCGAGAGATCCGCGCCCCAACTTCAGTGGCTCCTTTCCTTATTGCCTCAACTTGTTCATTCACAGTCACAGAATCTTCTTGTTTCTTGGACTCTCCAGCCCTGAAACCACGGCATACCAATTCAAGCACGCTTGCGATCTTGACGCATAGCTCATTGACTGCTTCAGCAAAACCATTTTCTTCTTCACGATTGATCTTTATCATCAAATCAGTCAGCCTATTCTCAAAATGAGCTTCTTCTTCTTCGATCCCTTGAATCCCTTTCTGCAATTCATCAATTTTCAAACCCCACTCAGTGTTCTCTTTCAAAAGATCTTTGAATGACTTCTTTACATATTCTTGACCCATCTTCAGTGATCGAACTTCTTCTTCAACTTCATCTTCCCTTGTCAGCTCATCTCGACTGGTTATGCTGTCTGCTCGTTTCATCAATTTGATAATCTTTCTGTCCAGTTCTTGGAGGGAACGCTTTAATTCTGTAATTCTACAAGCGATCGCCATTGTTTGTTGTTTCTGTCTCTGAGGAATTCTTGGCAGAAAACGTGACGCCATTTCTTGATTTTCTTTGTTATTAATGTAGTTCGTGGATAGTCAGGGCCTCTCCATATATAGAGACTGAGAAACAGAAATTGGCGCCCAAAAGTAGTTTCTCAATAACGGATTTTAGTTGCAATCAGTGACAACTGTCAAGTCCACCTAACCTCACCCGCAGGTGATGTCAAATGGAGTTTCCTTGACCCATGTTCAGCAGCTTCACTTCAAGTTCACCCGCAGGTGACATACATTGGAGTCAAGTTACAATTTTTAGTTAAGGCACTCCAAAGTCCATCAAATATTTAATCCCAGTTTAACTATTACAAATAATAAATTGATAAAAAGACTTATATACAGCAGCATTCTGCGTCTAGGACAGAAACCAACTCTGAAACAAGCTTGGATGGTTCAGTCACAGTTCATCAAAAATGGGGCTTGTTTTTCACAGTTCTCTATACGCATGATTGTCAAATTGAGGATTTATTACATAATTCATTTCTTCCGTAAATCTTCAGTTGCTCGGATATATATCAGGAAACACATGGATAATCTTCAGAGTGGCATAAAACATCAAAAGCTAGCCCTTGAATGGAATGGTGCTGTCATGAACTATCAACAGAAACCCGTTTGGCCGTTGAGCCTCATCATAGCTGCAATGGGTTCAAATAGGATGATGATTATTAGTTAGGAAATGTTAAACTTAAGCAGAAGATGAAGAGCTAAAAAGAGGACGTATACCTCTGAACTGGGTGCAATAACCGGTTGTTTACACTTCTGTTTGGGCCGAGGACTCCAAATAAACGTTTGGAACATGAGCTATCTTGTGCCAATCCTGTCCAGTTTCCTTCTCACATAGCTTCACCAATGCAAGGCATTGGGAAATGTACAAATTCTGTAGTTTAGTGAGGCTCTGAATGCTTGCCGGAAGAGATGACAACTATGGGCAATCAAAAATTTGCAAAGAGTGAAGAGATGTAAGGTTACCCAACCAGTAAGGCAGAGATGCTAGATCAGGATAGCAACTAATACTTAAAGCTTGCAGTGCGGGGACATCCCGTAAGGCCCCAGGCAAGAAAGTTAGCTTAGGAAAAGCAACAGGTTCTCCAGCATTAATTGGCAAAACTGTCAACTTATCAAAACCAGTGGGATTTCTCGTAAAAGATCTAGATCCGTCAATAGCTGTGGGTCTACCAGACATGGTTAACTCCTGGAGAGAACTAAGGTGTTCAACACCCTCTGGCAAAGACACCAACTCTGGGCAGCCATTAAGAATCAACTTCTCTAGTGCATAGAGGCGTCGTAAACCCTCTGGTAAAAATGTGAACTTTCTACGGTTGAATAAATGCAAATACTGAAGTCCAGTCAAGCATTCCAGGCTTTGCTCTGGAAAAGACTCAAGCTCATGGCAGTCACTAATACATAATGATTTAAGAGCATTGAGACTGACTAGCTCTTGGAGCAACATCTTAAGCTTGCTAAAGTTTCAAATACTCAGCGAACCAAGAGAGGTGAGTTTTTTCAACATGCCATGTGGAAGGTAAACCAACTCATCATTACCAGAAATAGAAAGGTAATTAAGGCTCCTGAGATTTGAGAATGATCTTAACAATGCCTCCTTGCAACTTATCATGCATAATTCTTTGACTGAAGGAAGACCTAGCAAACTCAAATTAGGACAATTGTTAATAGTCAAGGAGGTAAGACATGGAAGTAACTCTGTTATATCCTTTCTAAATGATCTCTGCAAACTTGGCAAATCATTAATGGTGAGTTGCTCCAAACATGGGAATCCATTTATTAATTCACGACCATCCAGATTGTTGTTAATATACTGCACATGAATCATTCCACTTGTTTCAAGATATTGAAGTGAAGGTAGTTGACATAAGGGAGGAAGTTGGAGACAGCTCTTACAGTTCGAGAGCGTAATAGAAACAACATTACTGAGAATGTGACCCCACATCCAAGGTGGAAATGTCTCCTTTATAATTTTCTATGACCAGACGCTTAAGGTTTGGGTGAGGTTCAAGGGCTTCAAGAATTTTTTCAACGTTTTCTTGTGGTTCAAATTCTCCATCGCATCCCCAAGACAAGCACAAGCTTTGCAGATTTTGTTTCCTAATCAAATTGGCTTCTTTGGCATCCTTCGGATTGGCAACTCCCCGAGGATGTTTTATATGTAACTTTCCTCCAAGATGTAATTCTCTCAATTCAGCCAAGAGACAACCTCTTCTCTTGCCCACAACAAAGAGAGTTAATGTCTTCAAGCAAGATCTGCCCAATTTTTCACAGCATCTGGGATAATTTATTCCAAACATCCAGGTAAAGGTGTTGGAGATTTTTCAGGCATCTCATGCACTTAGGTAGCTCCCGAAGCTGCCGACATCTTTGTAGTACCAAAGTCTGCAAATTAACTAAGCTACAAATTGATTCAGGAAGCATTTCGATGGAGATTAAAGAAAAATTCAAATATCTTAGATGTACTAATGGCTAATTGAAGATGACAACTTCACTAGTACTCCCCCCATAAACTAAACACTCTCAAAGAACTCAAACAAAACAAAGCTTGATGGTTTTTCTTCCAGTGGATATGGATGGCACTAATAATAATGCTCTTAAGGTTTCAACTTCATATAGAACTTTAGAACTGGCATATGATTGCCACAAATTAGCATCCATAGCAACATGTAAAGTTCTTTCTGAGACATTGTTTGAACTTTTGCCCCTTCTAATACAACATTCATCTGCCATAATGGATCAAGATCATCTTCCACTCGTCTTGCAAAAAGGTACACAAATATAAATCGTTGCATATCTCATCACCTATATCTTCTGGCTCCATATTCCAATGGATGGAATAAATCCATAGGCCATCCAACTATGAATCAAAATTTGTTTATCAATTCTAAAATTCTTTGGCTCTATAGCACAAGAAAGAAAACATTGCCTCAGATTTGATGGTAAATTAGAGTAACTCAATCGTAGGGCTGCAAGATAGAACTTTCATCTTGTGGTAAATTCCAAAGTTCACTTTCCTTGACAGAAAGCCACTTTTCTCTTCACTTTTATAATGCATCAGACCTCCAAGAGACTTTACAGCAAGAGGTACGCCCCCACACTTCTTAACCATATCCTTCCCTATTGCTACAAAGTTTGGACGTTCTTCTCTCTCGTGTCCAAATGCACGCTCCCTGAATAGTGACAAGCAATCATCTTCTGTTAAATTTGACAAGCTATGCCAATGAAGAGTTCCGATAATCTGTGCCGCCCTTGTGATACGAGTAGTGACAATGATCGAAGCACCTTTTGATCCACATGCCAATACATACTTCAATCTATCCCATTTCTCTTGATCCTCATTCCACACATCATCTAGAACAAGCAAATACCTTTTCCACTTCAATATGTCTTGAAGGCGTGTTTGCAAAGGCTCTAGGTCTAAGGCTTCAAAAGAACGTCCAGTTGCAGATTCAACCATAGCTTTTATTACCGAAATCCTCAGAAATACAGACCCAAATTCTAATTTCAAAATGACTATTCACCCTCGCATCATTGAAGACCGACTGAGTAGTTGTTGTTTTTCCGAGCCCTCCTATACCAACTATAGGATATACTGAAATCTCATCACAACAGGCAACATGCTTCATTAAATATTCAACAATTTTTTCTTTTTCTTCGTTCCTTCCATAAACCTTAGGCTGAGTAATAATGGAGCCAGTCTGGCGTTCTTCTATGACTTCACCTCGCTTCTCTGTAACTTCTTCGCTCTTCAGCAATTTCATCTAAGCTTTCTCTAATCACCCTCATCCGATCCCCAATCTTGCGACAAAACATAATATTACTTGGACTAAATCTATTCAAGAAAGAAGTCCTTACCTTGTTCATCAATCTTCCATCTCGGCCTTCAAACTCCGATCGTGAGGCTTCTGCCGCACAGATATCCAAGATGTCATCCACCTTATACGCCGCATCTTTGAGCTTGCGCAGCTAATTCTGAACTGCGTTGTCCTTCGCTGGCTTCTCGTCAGCATCTTCAACCACAGCTTGTATAGTTGATAACAAGCTTGAAAGTCGTTTCATTTCTTTGTCAACACCCCAAAGCAATCCAAGCTCCTTTTGGATCAGCGAGTTCAACTTCTCCAGCAAAATTTGAACAAAAGCATCAGCCATTTTCACTCACAAGCTAAGAAAATCCAAAGTTGTCAGAGAAATTTGTGTTTGCAAATGGATAAGAGTTTCCTGAGAAAATTAATTTGGAAGACGTCAGTGGTTGGAAGTCACATCCATGGAATTTTCAAGGAAGATGGCAATGAATTGCAGTGGACAACATTGTTTGACTATCTGGCTTTTGCCTTTCTTAAACTTCCACTGTTGCCAAAACTTACATGATTGTATTTTCCTCCAGGAATTCAAACAAATCAAAACGTTTAAGGTTAAATCTGCGACATTGAGAGATGTAGCAAACCGTCTGATAAAAAAGTGAAATTTCTACAGTTAGAATAAATGCATACACTGAAGCCCAAACTGAGCCCTCCAGGCAGTGCTCTGGAAAAGACTCGAGGTCATGGCAGTCGCTGATATATAATGATTTTAGAGCATTGAGGCTGACTTGCTCTTGGGGCAACACTTTTCGTATTTCCCCCCTTCATATCCACGAAAAACACGACCATTCTTCTCGGTCGTTTCAAAGATTTACGACACATCAACAGCACACTTGTATTTCCCCAACATATCAACGAATGCATTCATAACAGCAACACCTGAATCATACCCCCATTTTCCTGGCAATCCCATGAACTACTTTTCCATTTTTAAAATCTCCGTGATTGTAACGGGGCCGGTCCGGTCTAGATCATATACAGTGACGTCCGGTCCAGATCTTTGAATTAAATTTTTTATTTTAATATTATTTAAATATATAAATGTATATTTTATAAATAGATACTAAATAATTTATATAAATATTTATTTTACTCATTTAAATTATATATATATATTAAATAGTTTTAGTTTTTTTTACTTTAAATTAATTTAAATTTATAAGACTAATTAAATTATTTTTTAATATTTTATTAAATAATTTAAAAGAGGTCTGTTAAACCCACAGACAACTCTCATAGGCTGGAATTAGGAACCGTGCTGTACCTTTTTTTTTTTATTTCAAACGAGCGGGTGATTTTGTGAGAATTTCTTTTACCAAAATTTATTGACGAGGTAAGGAATTCTCAATTCAATCAAAATTCATCATTTAAAGAATTTATTAACCTGTGTTTTTTGATTATAGCAAAATTTTTCTCAAGCTTGGTTTCTCTACCAAATAAAAAATGACTGAAATACCCTCTACAAAAGTATGTTCTTATTTGAAAATATTTAAAAATGAAGGATCCGGATGTCATTAAGCCTTTTCAACTATTTACAAATTATCGGGAGTAGTTATCTCCTCAAACGAGGCTATCGCATTTAAAAGATTGCTTCAAAGCTTGGAAAGTGCTGGCCCTTGGATAAAGCATCAGGTCTGATCAATCAAATCAAACAAGGCCCACAATATGGCCCGATCCACGTTTCATTAACCCGTTCGATCAAGCTCAAGCATACCAGGTGGCTCCACAATATGGTCTGATCAATACGACGTGTTCTTTGCGTCTGCCTTGTATTCATGTACACTCGCACGTACCGTGATTTTATTCTTACAAATGACGAAAAATTGCCAAGTAAGCTGATATTAAAAAGCGCTTTTTCGAAAGTCATTGTAGCGAAGAAACCGCTTATTCTCGCTATTAAGACAGACAAAGCTCAGCTTCCAGTTCTTGATAGAGTAAATTTGATGGCTTCCGAGCTTTCAACCTCTTTATTAAGCCCCTTAGTAATCGATTTCAATGGCAAAAGCAGTAGCAATAACATTAAGCACTTAAATGTACGACTGCTTTTTTCTTCTTATCGGTTGCTTCCGGCTTCTTGCAAAATGCGACGGCGTAATTTCAGGTATTTTTGCTCTTTTGGAATCTATTTATTTGATTGGATTCAATTGGCTTGAGTTAAGGTTATATTATTAAAATTTAATGCAGAGCGCAGCAGAAGAGGCAACAAGTGAAGAAAAGCTCGCCAGAGCAGTCGCCAGCAAATGCAGATTTAGTGCCAAATGGTGATGAGAATTCTGAATCTGAAAATATTTTCGCAGATAGTGTTCCTGTAGAGGTGGAGCACACCGAAGAACAAAACTTGGCTGGTGTAATCGTGCCTGAGCTAAAGAAATCTCTGGTAGTTCTTTATTATTGTTGTTGTTGTTGTTATTATTATTATTATTATTATTATTATTATTATTATGTACGTCTATGATGAGATCAGTAATCTGGATTTAAATTTTACTACTGAGCGATACTTTTAATTGCTTTTAGAGAAAGCGCTACTACTTGAAAGTGCTTTTTACAAAGCACCGTTAATTTTTGTTGACTGTTAACTATTTTTAGGCAATGTATGTACTATTTTATATCAGTGAAGCCTAGTCGAAGGAAATCCGAATGTTATTTCTTGATTGAGTAATTGAGTTTTGCAGCCTGTACAACGCAAGTAATTCATTTCAGGAAATTG
Organism: Swietenia macrophylla; assembly: GCA_032401905.1. Classification (NCBI taxonomy): domain Eukaryota; kingdom Viridiplantae; phylum Streptophyta; class Magnoliopsida; order Sapindales; family Meliaceae; genus Swietenia; species Swietenia macrophylla. The sequence continues at coordinate 5,058,595 of CP135572.1, forward strand.
ACTGGAAATGTTTGCTTGTGGAAAATATTTTCTTCTTATTTATATTTTAGAGTGTAATTTGGTTGGTAACTGTATCTTCATTTGCTTTTGATGGGACACTGAGAATTTGATGATAAAAACTGAAAATACCAATGAACCTTCTTTCTTGCAGATCTTAAATGATGAAGATGGAGAGCAGCTTTCAAATACTCAACTTGATAATCTGATAAGCGTGATTAGAAATACAGAGAAAAGTAGGATGCCTTTGAGCTGTAATCTTGAATTATTTTAGTGTGTTTCTTCTTCAGTTTAGTTATTGTTATCAGTTTTAGAGAAATTTATATACCTATGATTGCTCTGCATGTATATATTTCAGATATCCTTCTTCTCAACCAGGCACGGGTTCAAGCCCTTGAGGATCTTCACAAGATTCTTGGTGAGAAGGAGGCATTGCAAGGAGAAATTAATGTTTTGGAGATGAAATTGGCTGAAACTGACGCGCGAATTAAAGTTGCTACCCAAGAGAAGATACATGTGGAACTCCTGGAAGATCAGTTACAGAAGCTGAGGAATGAATTGACTCAAAGGGGTGCTTCTGAAAATAGTGACCTGGATCTTTATGAAAATCAGAACAAACTTCCGAATGAGGACATTTTATTGGATGATAATGGTATTGATTCTCTTAGCAAGGAGCTTGATTCGTTGAAGACAGAGAATTTGTCCTTGAAGTATGATATAAAAGAACTTAAGGCAGAGCTTAACAATGTCAAGGATACAGATGAGCGTGTGGTAATGCTGGAAAAGGAACGCTCATTGTTGGAGTCATCTCTGAAAGAATTAGCGTCTAAATTGTCTATGAGTCAAGAAGATGTTTCAAAACTTTCTAGTCTAAAAGTTGAATGCAAGGACTTATATGAGAAGGTAGAAAATTTGCAAGGATTATTGAATAAGGCAACTAAACAGGCAGATCAAGCAATCTTGGTGTTACAGCAAAATCAGGAGCTGCGAAAGAAAGTGGATAAATTGGAGGAATCTCTTGATGAAGCTAATGTCTACAAGTTATCATCAGAAAGAATGCAGCAATACAATGAGCTAATGCAACAAAAGATCAAGCTCATGGAAGAGCGTCTTCAGAGGTCTGATGAAGAAATACATTCTTATGTTGAATTATATCAAGAATCTGTGAAGGAATTTCAGGACACGCTTAATAGTTTGAAAGAAGAAAGCAAGAAAAGGGCACTAGATGAACCTGTCGATGACATGCCTTGGGAATTTTGGAGCCGTTTATTGCTTATTATTGATGGTTGGTTGCTTGAGAAGAAAATATCAACCAGTGAAGCAAAGCTGTTGAGAGAAATGGTGTGGAAGAGAGATGGACGCATTCTTGATGTGTACATGACTAGCAAGGAAAAGAATGAGCGTGAAGCTATAGCTGCATTTCTCAAACTGACATTGTCACAAGCAAGGTATCAATTTTTTGTGCTTCAAACTTCAGTGAATTATTTCCGTTATTTAATGCGTTACTTTGTTGAATTATAGTTCAGGATTGCATGTCATTCATATTGCAGCAGAGATGGCACCAGTTGCTAAGGTAAGGTTTATTAAGCTTGGTACTTTCTTTGCTTTGTTGCATAATTTATGAACTGTTGCTAAGGTAAGGTTTATTAAGCTTGGTACTTTCTTTGCTTTGTTGCATAATTTATGAACTTTATACTCATATTCTTCTTCTTCTTCTTCTTCTTCTTCTTTTTATTTATTGTTCTTTTCAAAATTATAATCTTGATTTTGATCATAAGGTAGTCAATCTTGTTTGAAGTGTTGAGATCACTTTCTAATATGTTCACTTTTTTCAGAAAAATTTTCTTTATGATATATTCTGTTCCAAGGAAATATAACTCGGGACATCTTTGGACTTCGCATATTAGCTTTGCATCTTGCTTCAAATCATGTTGACTTTTTCCTACCTGCTTCCCCGTTTTAACTGGTCACCCATTATATTTCTGCAAATTGTAATTGGGTATTTGTGTTGACCTATTCTGATTAGTCCCTGTTTGTGATAAAAAGCTGGTGTTATGTTAGCAAAAGGAATATAGATATAATTGAAAATTTCAGAGAATATTTCGTCCTTAACAGTTACGTTCTCCTGAAGTTCTCATGTTACTTGGAAATGTAAATTTCTTTCTCTTTTCAGGTTGGTGGTTTGGGAGATGTTGTGACTGGTCTTGGAAAAGCATTGCAAAAGAGAGGTCACCTTGTAGAGATTGTCCTTCCAAAATATGATTGCATGCAATATGATCGTATTCAAGACTTAAGAGTATGTTCCTAACTTGATGAGTTAAATAGCTTGGGCTTGTGAATGTTGTAGCTAATTTATCTGATAAAATACAGGCCCTAGATGTGGTGGTAGAGTCATATTTTGATGGCAAACTATTCAAGAACAAAGTCTGGGTTGGCATAATAGGAGGTTAGCAATCTTATGTTTAATATATATATCTCTTTTCTCTTTTGGTGATATAACTTAGAGTTCAATTCTGATAGCAGCAATGGTTTTGCAGGTCTTCCTGTTTATTTTATTGAGCCTCATCATCCTGATAAGTTCTTCTGGAGGGGACAATTTTATGGAGAGCACGATGATTTCAGGCGTTTTTCATTTTTCAGTCGTGCAGCTCTTGAGTTGATTCTTCAAGCTGGCAAGAAACCAGACATCATTCATTGCCATGATTGGCAGACAGCTTTTATTGTATGGCCAATTTAGAATTTCTGTTGACTAATGTTTTCTTCAGCACCTGAATATTTGTTTCATTATGGTACATAAATTTTTGTTGCGTATCCAGGCACCGCTCTATTGGGATTTATATGCCCCAAAAGGATTGAATTCTGCTCGAGTATGTTTTACTTGCCACAATTTTGAGTACCAAGGGACAGCACCTGCATCAGAATTGGCATCTTGCGGTCTTGATGTACAGCAGCTACATAGACCTGACAGAATGCAGGACAATTCATCCCGTGACAGGGTCAATCCTGTTAAAGTAAGAGATTATTCAGCCAATGTAATCTATGCCATTCCTTGGTGAAACATATTATACTTTTTCTTTTTCACATCTTTTCCTCATTTTTCAGGGTGCAATCGTGTTCTCTAATATTGTAACAACAGTATCGCCTTCCTATGCACAAGAGGTGAGGACTGCTGAGGTATGGATGTTTTCTTGTGGCTGTACATTGCAAAAATTTCTCCTGAGTGCTTTTATAGTTGCTTTCACTTATGTTCAGACGTCAGAGAAAAGTTTATGATGCATAAAATGTGAGTTTATCGATTAGATAGCTGCATATACCCTATTAAAGTGACCTTTTGAAGACATTAAGGGTATTAGGAGATTCAACAATTGGATCAATGAAATACATGATACAAACAATTACCATGTGTTGTGGACTAAGACAACTTTTATATTTAGTGTAATCTAGATGTCTCTTCTTTTTCTCTCTCAGTATAATAATATAGACTATAGTGTATCTAGCAAGAATTGTTGTCGTATTATTTCCCAGCCTTATATCATGCTCCCATGTTCTAGTATTCAAAGAAGTATCTTATTATATATACATGTTTAACAGGGTGGACGGGGCCTTCATTCAACGCTTAATTTTCACTCAAAGAAGTTCATTGGCGTTCTAAATGGAATTGATACTGATGCATGGAATCCTGCCACTGATAATTTTCTCAAAGTCCAGTACAATGCTAGTGACCTTCAGGGAAAAGCAGAAAACAAAGTAGCCTTGAGAAGATATATTGGGCTTTCTTTTGCAGATGCAAGGCAGCCATTGGTAAAGTTTCACTACAGCTTTCAACTTGGGTGTAAGTTATATTCTTTGGAAATTTGTGCAGCACATTAAATTTTATCTTTGAATAGGTTGGATGCATAACAAGATTGGTGCCACAGAAAGGTGTGCATCTTATTAGACATGCAATATATCGAACATTGGAGCTGGGAGGACAGTTCGTACTTCTTGGTTCAAGCCCAGTGCTGCACATTCAGGTATTTTTAACTTTTTATCTTTTCTATTTCTTTCCTTTTCCTTTTCTTTTTCAAAACAAATATTCATGATTTGCACTCTTTCAACAAATGTAAAAAAAGGGATGGGAATCTTGTCCCACACACAAAAGTAAAACTTAGCTGTGGAGGTCTGCTAGTGTCACTCTTTTCCCTTTTCTGACTTATTTTCCCCTTTAGTATTCATTGTAAGTGTTGATGTGCATGCAGAAACATATATTTAACTAGATATTCCTTTCCTTTGGAAGCTTTCATAGTAGGACACAACGTGTGTAGTATTCCAGCACCAGCCTGATGATTCCTAGTTGTTTGCTGTACTTATTGTTAAGATCTGAATATGTATGACATATTCATTATTTGTTTCTATGATCTATATTGCTGTAGTACTGCCAATTAAAAGTTGCTTATACATATCCAGTTGAAAGCAAACCTTCCCCACTTTCAGCTTACTTCTATCCAATCTTCTGCCTCTGATTTTTCTTTTCCTTGAGTTGTTTATGTGCTAATATGTAATTTTTTTTTCTTTGGTAGAGGGAATTTGAGGGCATTGCAAACCATTTTCAAGATCATGAGCACATCCGGCTGATATTGAAGTATGATGAATCTCTTTCCCATTCCATTTATGCTGCATCAGACATATTCATCATCCCATCTATTTTCGAGCCTTGTGGCCTCACACAGGTACAATCGCTCAATTCTTGATTAAGGCTATTTTTCGTGAGCAGTGATTTCAGTTGTAACAAACGCACCGATATATGACAAAAACTTATTACTCTTATTGAATATTTAAATCTGGAAAGGCAGATTATTTTGTCAAGTTCATTGAATCTTACTGTATGGATGATATTGCTTAAGGTCTGTGGCTCTTTACTTCCTCAGTGGTGATGTATACAACCAAAGACCTTTATCCGCATGTACATGCGTCAAATATAAATCTGAATAACTTTTTTGAACTCCTCTTTCTTTTTATTTTTTCATTTTTGATATAAACCTTTGGTGATTTTCTTCAGATGATAGCAATGAGATATGGCTCTATACCCATTGCAAGAAAAACTGGTGGTCTAAATGACAGGTAAATTACTTGGTGACTGACATCTAATGCTGGTGCCACTGATTGTAAGTTATGAATTCTGACTCTGCTACCACAATTTTTCTTCTCTAGTGTATTTGACGTTGATGATGACATGATACCACTCGAGTTTAGAAATGGATACACATTTTCGAATCCGGATGAACAGGTAAATGAAATGCTGCTTGATGTCCATCTATGTTATTGGGCATTTATTTTGTTCTGTCACTGCATGTAAAGAACTTCATGGTTGTTCCTCCACTTTGGATTCTTGTCCAGCACCATCATCTATCAATCCTATATTTTTGGGCTATCTGCAATTCTAATTTTTCCTTGTAACTTTGAAACTTGACAGGGAGTAAACAGTGCTTTAGACCGTGCAATTAATCACTTCAGAAATAACCTTGAGAGTTGGCATCAGCTTGTTCAAAAGGACATGACTATAGATTGGAGCTGGGAATCTTCAGCATCACAATACGAGGATCTTTATGCAAAATCTGTGGCCAGAGCAAAGGCAGCCGCAAGTCGTGCTTAAGCTAGCTCTGTTATATTAATCTGCTCGTGGTGTTGCCAAAAGGGCATTTCCATGGCAGATCATTTTCGGGCAGATTATTACTTCCATACGAAGTTATAATCAAATTTCTGAGAGTGCCTTCTTGTAGTTTGGATTTCTTTACTAGATGCAAAGCTGCATTATTGGGTTTACATTCCACGCACCATTGCCCCATAGTTAAATGTACCAATTCTCAAAGCATTCATTTGTTTGTAAATCCAAACCTCTGCATCACAGTCGGTGTAGATGAGGTTTTCACAAAGGATGATTATACTTGCTTATACTGAATTCATCAAAGTTATGTACGGCATACATATTCACGGACTGGATAACTCATTGTTGAGTACTAGCAAATGTATTGCCAGTACTGTAAGCTAATTTTCTCCCGTATTCTTTAGTATTATTTCGAATTCTTTATCATTCGATTGCCCATTAAATTATGCTCAGAGGGTAGCTCTTAGTGCAGAATGATAAAAGTTCTCGGGGAAAAAAAAAATCTGACACACAGAAAAGGTACAAAAAAATCAAAATGGAGCGCATGTTTCGGAGACCGCAACTCAAATTAAACTTCCACTAGTTCACGACAAATTTAAATCACAATCCACAAACCGAACAAAGTAAAATTCTCTTGTCCGAAGCTTACTTTCCGGGGACAAAGTTGGTGGCATATGCCCAGGCGTTGTTGTTGACAGGGTCGGCCAAGTGGTCAGCCAAGTTCTCCAAGGGTCCCTTTCCTGTAACAATAGCCTGAACGAAGAAACCGAACATGGAGAACATAGCCAATCTGCCGTTCTTGATTTCCTTAACCTTGAGCTCAGCAAAAGCTTCTGGGTCATCTGCCAAACCCAATGGGTCAAAGCTACCACCTGGGTACAGTGGGTCTGTCACTTCACCGAGCGGTCCACCTGCAATTCTGTAACCCTCAACTGCGCCCATCAAGATCACCTGGCAAGCCCAGATCGCCAAGATGCTTTGTGCGTGGATCAAGCTTGGGTTGCCCAAGTAGTCTAGTCCACCCTCGCTGAAGATCTGGGCTCCAGCCTTGAACCAGACAGCTTCACCGAATTTAACACCGTTGCGGGCCAAAAGCTCTGGGAAAACACAGCCAAGAGCTCCCAACATAGCCCATCTACAGTGGATCACTTCCAGCTCCCGGTTCTTGGCAAAGGTTTCAGGGTCAGCTGAAAGTCCAGCAGTGTCCCAACCGTAGTCACCTGGGAACTCTCCGGTCAAGTAGCTTGGTGGCTCACCGGAGAATGGACCCAAGTACTTAACTCTGTCGGGACCATACCACGGGCTGCCTGAGGAAACAGGCTTGCTGACGGTCTTCCTCATGGAGACACGGCCATTGCCCATCAACTCAGGGGATGATGGGGCAAGTTTTACGGCCTTGCCGGCGAATGAAGGGGAAGAAAGAGCCATGGTTGAGGCTGCCATTGCTGTAGGAAATTTTTTTTTCCTTCTTGTGCGTTGAAAGAGGAGAGCAGTGTCTGAGAATGAAGACTTGGGTGAGTTTATATATAGTATTTAGCGAATGAGATTTCTTATCTTTGCGGTACCTAAAACTCTTATTTCATTGGAAGTTGAAGATTTCCGGTTTTGATTCTTCGTCTAACAGTTGGCAATCTCTAGTCCACCAGGTTCTTAGATTCATTTATTGCAAAGACAAGCAATGTGAGTGTTCCACGTATGAGTTAAAAAAATCCAGTAAGGAATAATGTTCGCAAGACTTATTATCTTCCTTTGAAACTATCTTTTATGACGTCTGCATGGATCGATATTTAAACGGCCAGAACATCTTGTATTTTCATGGCCGAAAATATTAATAAACTGAAAGCTTTCCATCAAATTTCGTATTTACCTGTGCATTTGTCACGACAGATAACAAGAGAAGAAAGCTCTGAAATGCTCAGATTCTTAATACGTGGTGTTTATACAACTCACAAGGACAAAATCAAAAGGAAATGAACCTACAAGGACACATTATCGCGATCTTGGGGCAATATCTAACAAATTTCGTACTTCTTTCTTCAGTTTATACTCTTGTTTGAAACATGAAATCTTTGTCTGAAGTATTACAAGACGAGGTCGGTATCTAGGATTGTTACCCATTTTGGTTTAAGAGACTAGTTAATTATCTCGGTTGTTCATTGCTAGGGTTTACTCATACTCAGTCTGAATTTAATTTCTTTCTCAGAGGCCCAGAGTAAAATGGATACAGGAACGAAGGTCAAAAAGTACACTGTTCCCGAACATGTGTGCCTGAACGGATAGAACGGATAGCGCTATCCGATGTCACAAGTGGCAATACCTGATTGGGAGGTGATGCAACATCTAAACGTTGAATGAGTTTTTTTAGACGTTAGTGCATTAAAAATGATCCAAGGTTGGTTAGTGGTGTAGAATTTGCCAAGTAGACTTGCAAAATCAAACATTTGAAGTGTCACTAACCAATAGAAATTGAGATGTAGATCTCCTCAGATAAGGACTCCTTTTTCTCATAGCCCATATTTATATAAAACCTACCACCGAGCACATTCCCAATCAAAGCCATCAACTTTTCTTCCAATTATTTCTTCATTTGACAGCTTTTCTCACTTCATCCAGCAATGGCAGCCTCAACCATGGCTCTTTCCTCCTCTTCCTTCGCCGGCAAGGCCGTGAAACTTGCTCCCTCATCCCCTGAGTTGATGGGCAACGGCCGTGTCTCCATGAGGAAAACCGTCACCAAGCCTGTTTCCTCAGGCAGCCCGTGGTATGGTCCCGACAGAGTTAAGTACTTGGGTCCATTCTCCGGTGAGCCACCAAGCTACTTGACCGGAGAGTTCCCAGGTGATTACGGTTGGGACACTGCTGGACTTTCAGCTGATCCTGAAACTTTTGCCAAGAACCGCGAGCTTGAAGTTATCCACTGCAGATGGGCTATGTTGGGAGCTCTTGGCTGTGTTTTCCCAGAGCTTTTGGCCCGCAACGGTGTTAAATTCGGTGAAGCTGTCTGGTTCAAGGCCGGAGCCCAGATCTTCAGCGAGGGTGGACTTGACTACTTGGGCAACCCAAGCTTGATCCACGCACAAAGCATCTTGGCAATCTGGGCTTGCCAGGTGATCTTGATGGGCGCAGTCGAGGGTTACAGAATTGCAGGCGGACCGCTCGGTGAAGTGACAGATCCATTGTACCCAGGTGGTAGCTTTGACCCATTGGGTTTGGCTGATGACCCAGAAGCTTTTGCTGAGCTAAAGGTTAAGGAAATCAAGAACGGTAGGTTGGCTATGTTCTCCATGTTCGGTTTCTTCGTTCAGGCCATTGTTACCGGAAAGGGACCCTTGGAAAACTTGGCTGACCATTTGGCTGACCCTGTCAACAACAATGCCTGGGCATACGCAACCAACTTTGTCCCCGGAAAGTGAGCTTAGAATATGTTGTGATGTAATTTGAGCGAGGAATTGAGAGTGACTGTCCATTGATGTGATGTGCTGTGACTTGTTTTTTACTTGCACATAAATGTGAAATATGTGTACCACGAGTGGATCTTCTTATGTTTAATGAACATTCTGTTTTTAAGCTTTTCAGTTTCCAATTTGGTGTTGCATGTATATCCTTGCAAAAGAATTAATGGGTTTCGTAATGATTAAAATTTGAATATTTCATTTTAAGACAATTAGAATACCAGAATCAAAACAATCTCTCAATTTTTAATTGCATTGTGTTGTGTTGTCACTTCTTGTTCATGAGTGCTTCATTATGGAAACAGCTCGCAGTAGAGTCAATAGATTATCTATAGATATTCAAAGATGATTTTGTGAATTACAAGCAGAGTGTTGTTATGTGAATAAATTTATCTGCAATTTTTTACTCGTTACTTTGTTACGTTCATGCGTTCTGTCATTCCTAGTTTGCTTCCAAAAGGATGTTCATATGACACAGAATATGATATGATCCTGTTGAATCATTTAGGTCCCATAGAAACAAAACTCTAATGTCAAAAACTTTACATGTTTCAGTTGTAAGACTGATGTGTTTTAAAGTTGTTGCTTTTCGCTTCTGATGAACAACTCCTGTTATTTGAATTTTTAGATCAGAATTTCTATTCAAGGCTCCAATATCTTAACCAGATTGCTACAAATTACCATTCATCAGTCACAGACAGTAGGTAACAGTAAAATATGAAACTAATCTTTTGAAGAAGAACATTGATGTAAATACAATCAGACCCCGCTGATATTTCAGGCACCAGCTAAAAAACTCAAGGCTCTGCAATTATTCTTCCCTTTAAAGTGCTTTACGGTTGTGTGATTCTCCTTGATTTGTTATTCCTCTGCAGGAAGATATTCCTCATCCTTTTCATTCCTCTATCTTTCTTAGGTTCAGAAGGCTGGACGATATCTCATTCATATTGGGACGATCCTCGGGATTTGGACAGGTGCAAGCCAAGGCTAATTTATATAGCTCGCGTAATACATCCACATGCTCTTTGGGGGCTAGTGTACGGTCTGTGATTTGAAGAATCCCCTTGATTCCTTCTGCGACAGCTTTCTCCACGAGTTGACGCAGACTGATTGGCAATCCATCCTCTTCAATGAGTTCTGTTGGCCTTCGTTTTGTCAGAAACTCGAACACTACTATCCCAAAGCTGAACACATCTACTTTAGTTGTGGCTTTCCTCATATACGCGAACTCTGATAAGAAGATAGGCATGATTCAGTGAACTGAGAAAGTATAAGAAACATTACATAGATTAAGGATTGATGAAAGGTTTACCAGGTGCCAAGTAGCCAATAGTTCCTTGAAAAGCTGACGATGAGAGAGTACTGTTCTCTTGCAGATGAACATCTAACATTCGAGCTGTTCCGAAATCACTTACATGAGCCTCCCAATCTTTATCTAGAAGAATGTTGGAAGGCTTCAAGTCACAATGAACAATGGGGAAATCATAACCAGAATGCAAATAATCCAACCCTTTGGCAATCGAAATGAGGGTATCTATTCTTTTGGATAGCGTCCACCTTGACTGATCAACCTCAGATCCATGTATTATGTTTTCCAGGTTCCCGTTTTCCATGTATTCCAGGACTAAAGCCTTCAGTTTCCCACTCTCCCAAGCATAGCCAAGTACCTTCACAAGATTCCTGTGTCTCAGCTTACTTAAGGTTTTGGCTTCACGGTAGAAGCTCTTATCAGACTCTTCGGAGAACTGTTGCAAATTGATGCTTTTTACTGCTATGATCTGCCCATTTTCTAGTCGACCTCTGTACACAGTACTCAAACTGCTGGTACCAAGAATATTACTTTCACTGAAGGAGCCAGTAGCATTTTCTAATTCACTTCGATCAAATCTTTTTAGTGTTAATGCAGAAGTGAACGCCGGTTCTGGATTCTCTACCCTTTCTGATTTTTGCTTTCTGGCATATCGACTAAGTATTGAAATCACAAGCACCAGAACTAGAAGAAGAGAAACAGAGCCAAGTACCAGGAGAATCAACTGTGTCTTGGATAAATGGTGTGAACTTCTTGTGCTGCATGTTCTGAGAGTTTTTGCGCCACAGAGATCTGGGTTTCCAACAAAACTAGAGATGCTTAAGTTTCTGAACAGGCCAGTTTCAGGAACACGGCCTTCAAGTTGATTGAAAGAAAGGTTCAGTTGCTTCATGGTAGACAGATTGGCGAAGCTTTCGGGTATGATGCCTTTCAACTTGTTGTAAGAAAGGTCTAGTGAGCTAAGATGCTTTAGATTTGCCAATTCATTAGGGATTTCACCATCTAAATTATTTTTCGAAAGGTTCAAGCTCGTAAGCACATCCATTCTTCTAAAAACTTCAGCTGGGATGGCACCTGAAAGTTTGTTTCCTGACAGATCAAGAGAGAACAAATTTCTGCAGCCTGCGAGCATTTTAGGAATTCCCCCTGGAAGATTATTGTTTGAAATGTCAATGGCTTGTACCATTTCCAACATACCAAGCTCATCTGGAATACTTCCCTCCAAGAAATTGTGTGAGAAGTTCAAATATAACTGTATATTCTTCATACTTGCCATCATAGATCCCGGAATTGACCCTGTTAACTGGTTGTGAGATAGGTCCAGGGACAGCAATCGATGTAGACGCTCCATGCTTTGCGGAATGGACCCATTAAGCTTGTTTCCTTGGAGGTTCAAGTATGAAAGCGACTCAAGTTTTGAGATAGCATTTGGAATTGGACCAGTCAACTTGTTTTTCTGCAAATCAAGAACAGTTAGCTGCTTCAGCTCAGATATTTTCTCAGGTATTGCACCATCCAGACTGTTGTGATGCAGAGAGAGTCCCTGGAGACGGGAAAGCTTGGACAACTCTGGTGGAACAAATCCTGCGAAATTATTTTCAGCAAGGCTTAAGGTGATGAGCCTACTTAGATTGCCAATCTCTGGTGGGATTGGCCCTGCCAAGGAATTCGTTATGGCTTTCAGAATCCTGAGACTACTGAGTTTTCCAATTCCTGGTTTCAGCAATCCAATGAAATTGTTCTCACTCAAATCAAGAGTTTCAAGATTTGAGCAATTGAAAAGGTCATCTGGTATTTCTCCTGACATTCTATTCGATGAAAGAGAGAGGAACGTTAGATTTTGCAACTGTCCCAAACCTGTGGGTATTTTCCCTGTAAGCCTGTTATATCGAAAACCTATGGATGCAAGATGAGTACAGTTTGTGATACTAGATGGAAGGTTTCCCTCAAGAAGATTGTTATGCATAGTTAGATTTTTCAGCTTATATAGCAACCCAATACTCGATGGAAGCTTCCCCGTTAGGGAATTGAAGCTCATTGACAAATATGTTAAATTGGTCAATTTCGTCAGTGAAGAAGGAATCTCCCCAGTAAACTTGTTGGAATGAAGAGTTAGTACTCGTAATGACTTTAAAGATCCGAGCTTGGGGGATATTGTTCCAGTCAACTCATTCTCTGATAGTCCTAAACGAGTTAATGATTTCAATTGAAATAAAGAAGGTGGGATTGTAGAATTCAACTTATTTTGGTATAGATGCATTGATTCTAAGCTAACCAAATTCCCAAGCTCAGAGGGAATACTTCCTGTGAATTGATTGATGTATAATTCAAGGGCTAGAAGCTTTCTGCAATGACCTAGTTCAGCTGAGATTTTTCCTCCAATAGAATTTTCAAACAACTGAAGATATTCTAAGTTTGTCAGGTTCCCTATATGTGGAGGTATTGTTCCTGATAACATGTTTTGACTCAGGTCTAAAGCTTGTAAGGCTTTCAATCTACCAATGGAAGCAGGTATTGAACCTACTAACTTGTTGCCATATGCCACAAATAGTTGAAGATTGACCAAATTTCCTATGTCTTTTGGGATTGTGTTAGTGAGATTGTTGAAAATGAGAGAAATTTCTGACAAAGATGTGCAGTTGCAAATGCTTTCAGGTATACTTCCATTCAAGAAATTATTACCTAAATCTACTGACTGCAGATTCTGAAGGCTTCCTATTTCCGCAGGAATCAAACCTGAAAGTAAATTGTAGTATAAACTAAGTTCAACAAGCTGGGAGCAGTTCCCCAGCTGAGCTGGGATATTCCCGGAAAATGAATTCATCCTTAAATCAAGAACCTGGAGAGCTGAAAGGTTTCCAAGGAGTGGAGAAATCTCCCCTTGAAGCTGCTTGTCGACAAGTGAAACGGAAATGACACGATTTGATGAAGAATCACAGGAGATTCCAGACCAGTTGCAGTGATGAATTGTGTCATTCCAATCTGCAAAAACTCCTAATGGGTCATCTGTGATGCCATTTTTGAAGGCCTTCAAGGCTTCAGTTTCAATTTCCAAGCTATGTTCTGCAGATAGAACAACGAAAACAAGAGAACAAAATAAAAAGAAGATTAAGCTCGCACTTTGAGAAACCACCATTTGCTGGAGCAATCTTTGAAATTGATACCAAACCTTGCATTAAACAAAAATATTTATAAAGAAAGTTCAATCACATCAAAGTGTCCCATAATCTTTTAAGATCACAGAAACTGTTCTCAAGTTTAAGTTCAGACCTTTTGCACAAGTTCAATCACATAATGAATTAAAATATGATACTTTGAACCTCGACTGAAATTTTCCTGCATATACTATGACTTTTTTAACTCTAACCATAATGACAAAAGCCAGTTGGCCATGATGTAGAGATAAGTCTTTCCACCTAAGAAACATGGACATTCTAATTATATTTTACTTAATTAACAAGTGGTTTGGGGATCTTAATTATTTTACAAGATGTATTTAGTTCTCACTTGACTTGATTAAGGGGGAGTGTAAACCTAGGACAGGTGAAGTGAAGTAACCCTATCCATACATATCGATAGAGATGTAGAAATACATAGTCAAAAATTATCTAATATTAGTCAAAATTTGGGTATTTGTTTGACTATACAGCTGGTGTGTGAAGCGTTTTTGTGCAAGTTGCATAGAAAACAGGCAGAAAGCATGGGTTTGATTCTGCCGACGTGCCTGAGGCCCATTTTTTTTTCTTGTCCTGTAATTTTATTATTCGTTTGTTCATGGTTTTGTCTTAAAAAACTGTGGGCAAAACCACTAACAAAATAAGGAATTACCAGGGAAGAGTGCTTGTGGCTTCAGCTTTTTAAAAAGCGCTCAACACATTCATAATAATAAAACGATAGGATTATTACATTGAGATCCCTGTATTTTCTTAAAATGATGTGCGGAAACATAATTTGTACTCATTGACAGAAATCCTAACTAGCAAATTGTGTTAAGAATTCATTCATAAAACCAATTATTTGTCATATTCCTAAAATATTTGGAAGAAATTAGTCTCTCTATATAATTTAAATTTGGGTATATAACAATAACATAACAAAAACTTGCATAAAAATAATTATAAATAAGAATCTTCTCTTAATTTGTAGTATTATTGATTAATTTTTATTTATTAAAAATTTAAAAATATAAAATTTAAACTTCTCATTATTGTTTATACTTATATCTTATTATATTCTTAAAAGTCAATAATACCAAGAACTAGGAGAGAGTTTTTGTCCAATAACTATACATTATGTCTTTACATGTAATTGTCCTAAACTTTAGGGACCTAAATGTTATCTTCACATAGAATGATTTGCTCACCTCTGTGTGGCAGCAAAACTTGCGTGCCTGAAGGGGCATCCAAATATAAAATTGGAAGTGCATAATTCCACGGCTGGCTACAGCTAAAACTTTTCCAAAATTGATTATGCAAGAAAATGCAATGCTAGTTTTTAATTATTGCCTGCAAATTTCCAGTTATGTTTCAGTCCCTTACATCGATTCCAGTATCAATATCAACATCAGAAGTTTTGCCTCATCAATAATGCAGTTTTAAGGCAGCATTATTTTCGAAAACCACACAAGTTAAAATATGTTTATCCATTTTGTTGACTGTGATTTTCCACCAGAAACCCTAATCCAAGTTTCCTCACTTCAGCATTGCTGTAATCTTTAGCTCTCAGACACTATGTAATTTCCTGGTTTAATATGACCGCTATAGACCAAATTCTGGTACAAAATCGACTGACCCCATTTCAAATTACTCATTAATTCATCAGAAACTCTCTATTTATGCATACTTTTGGGCTTATTATGATCCTGGCTACACCGGATTCTAGAAGTACCAACGGCAACAGTCATTTCATCTTCTATACCCCTACAGATTCTTCCACACCCCCCTCCTCCTACTTTCCCCCGTTAACAACAGCGGTTGATTATTTACTAACCCCTCCTCTCCAATTATTATTGGCAGGAACTTTTGTGGCTGCTTCCACGCACTTGTTACTTTTGTATGACCAGTGGAATTGTTTTGAATGGCGTGTAAACAACAAATCAAGCTCTGGAAAAAGCATTCTCTACAACATGAGTATGAACCTGCACATTTCTAGTTTTTATTTTTCTCACAACAATAGAAATGGCCCACAAAGCGCTTCCACTTCCCTTTATCCGTCTCCTGCTTCTTGCTTTCTTCTTCAGTTCAGGTATTTTCCTGATTCTTAGAAATGCTAAGAGCAATTTCTTTGTCGACAGAATAAATTAAAGCATGCATGAAAATTTGAAATGGGTTTTGGCCGATGATTTTTTTTGCATAAATTTATGCAGGAGAAATATTGAAGTTGGCAAATGGACAGGTAATTAAATTCAAGACAATTACGAGACTCATAAGTTTTTACAAATGAAATAATAATGTGTTGGTGGCAAACACCATTGATCCTTAGTTAATTTTGTTGCAGGAGGAATCCTGGTGCGTGGCAAAACCATCATCTAGCGAAGCAGAATTGGCAGCGGACCTTCATTTTTCCGGTGATCAAGTCCAGGGAAGCTGCAAAATAATACAAGAAGATGGTCCTTGCTTCTTCTCCAACACAGTTTAATCGGTTGCAATGAATCTTTATGGGCAGAAATCAATGCGTTGATTTCCTTTGTTAATTTCGATATATTATCTCTCTTGTCTAGCCGTCATATTTATTACAAATTTGAATCTATTTTGTGCAGGTTATGACAGCTGCCAGTATGCATAGAGATGCAATATATTGCAATGGGTTACCCTACACTCTTCCGAAGGATTTCCATTTTATTTTTTTATGTTTCCCGTACTGCATAAATTTTACATGAAAATATATGGAATTGGTTTGTGGTCTTCTGTCCTAAGTACTATTTCAGACTCTATGTATTTTTTTCTTTTCTATAATAAGATTGAATGAGTTATTCGAACCAAAAAGTGAGATTCATGTCTAAATTTGGCAATCATTGTCTTAATAATTCAGCCAAGTTATAACTTGTTTATAATTCTGCCCAAATTCTAATCAATGAGGTTAATATCCCGCAGCCATGTACAGCAATTCAAACTTTAATTCCACTGTCAATAACATTAGTGTTTGTGCAATTTTTCACTTCAATTGATTTTTTGTTTTGTTTTTTTTTGGCTTACATATGCTTAATTCGTTAAAACTCTCTTTTCTATAGAATAAAATAAGGTTAGGGTGCTGAAGAGTTTGTCGGCGTTAACCTTTTTCAAGTTAATAGCCAGATTTTATGCTTAAAACTCTAATAAACTTGGGTTGAAGTGAAGTCGGACTGGTCATACCATATCATAATCCATAAAATTATTTATTATATCATTTCATTACTAATTTTAAATTTTTTTTTTTTAAAAAAAAGAGTTTGATGACATACATGGTTACTCATTAATTTATTAACCCAATTTGAGACTATTAAAATTTTCATTAAATTTGAGTTGCATGGCTTTTTGTGAAAATTAGTTGGCTCAGAAAACAATAAAAGAATATATATGGAGATAAATTAATGTCATGAAGTATTTTTATACTACCTAAATTTAAAATGTTTGCCTTAGAATGCCCTGTATAATTTAAAACTTGAATTTTCTGAGAATTAGTCATTAATCCAATTGAAGTATTGCATGGCTACAAATTAATAATCCTACCATAATATTATGGGCTAATAACAATACATTTAATTGCATATTTTTTCGAGTTATAATTTTCTTTTAATTTTTTGTATTATTAATTAATTTTTATTTATTAAAATATTAGAAAAAAATAAAAGAAATTAGTTAAAATAAAATTTGAAGTCTTTTTTTTTTTTTTATCTTTTATATACTTTTATATCACTAAATTGTTAAAAGTAAATGATAAAAAAAAAAAAATTATAGGAGAATTTTGACCCACTTTCCTTGCAAATCTGCTGTCAAGGGACCTCATAGATTGTCCTTATCACTTATCCAGGTCCACTTCGTCGTTTTCTCTGTCTTCTTCACCTATAAATTAAACCCACTTACATCCTCTTCTCACGTTACAAAAAAGATCATTTTTGCAATCGTCCGGCTGCAAGTAATGGCTAAATTCGCTCCGTTGTGTTCTATTCTATCAATCATTTTGCTTTTCTCCTTCTACTCAGGTATTTCCCAAGTCTCTCATCTGTTATGAACACGTCAATTATAGATTACGCTCATATCTGATACATTAATTCATGAATTTCCAGGAAAATGCTCAGTTTTGGCAGCTTCGCAGGTACTGAAAAACTATGTAATTGTCATTATATATGGGACTTCTCTTCTATGAGGTTTTTTGTGAAAATGCATTATATTCGGTCTTATGTTAAATCCTAATGGTGTTTGCTGAAGACTTGGTGCGTGGCAAAGCCCGCGGCAGGAGACAAAGAGATGCAGAGTAGTATAGATTATGCTTGCGATCATGTAGATTGCGGTCCCATCAAGCAAGGTGGTTCGTGCTTCTACCCAAATATACTGGTGCACCATACCTCCTTTGCCATGAACGTTTACTATCAGACACTCAGTAGACACAAATGGAACTGCGATTTCGCGAACTCGGCTCTCGTTTCTTTGACTGATCCAAGTAAGACAACTGCAGCCTGCAGAAAAGATTGCGTTCATATATGTGACTGCAAATTTGAAACACTTTCTGCTTAGGGTTTCTTCTGATTAATGAATCTTTTGGTTCCTTGTTGCATGCAGGCTTTGGCTTTTGCTCTTACGTTGGTATTAGTACATACTTTGTTCGAAAATTTAACTTGTGCACAATTTAAGAATTTCTCAATCTGTGCTTTAATTCTAATTCCCTCTCATCGGTTTGATTCATTTCTCAATTGCAGGGGGTGACGCAGACGTGGATGCATCGGTAATTTGATTTATCTCCTTTTAGGCACATTTGTGAAATTCAGATTTGAGGCTAAGTAGTGTACTTGTATATGATGTTGTAGAAAACATGGTGTGTGGCAAAACCTGCAACAAGCAATCAGGTGCTGCAATCAAACCTAGACTTCAGTTGCTCCGAGGCCGACTGTAGCCCCATAACGAGTGGCGGTCCTTGCTACAACCCTAATACTCTTATTAACCATGCCTCGTTTGCCATGAATCTTTTCTACCAGAACAATGGCAAAAACCCTGCAAGCTGTGATTTCAACAACTCTGCTCTCATTGTTGTCAGCGATCCCAGTAAGACCAGTGCTTTTAACGGACGGAATTTCTTAATCTGTTCTTGTTTTTTGTGTTGCCATAATTTATCCTTTGTTTGTGTATTCTTTTGCAGGCACTGGCAGTTGCGTTTATGCTTCAGGTTAATCTAAAGTAGTGAAAACGGCTGCTATGGGGCTGCTGATTGTTAATTAGAGAAGCATTAATCCTTGGTTTTTGTTGACAATAACCTGTATGGGGATTGTACCTCATTTATAATATATACATGGATTATATTTTTTTTTTCCGGATTATAGATTGAATTATTGATTGCCAATTTATTTTTAATTTTTAATTGGGTGATTATGAATCTTAATTTTTGATAAAATATTAATCGAAAATTTCTCTTTAAACGTACTTTTATATAATTAAATGAATATTGGCAATTACTTGACAGTAAAACAGATAATAATCAAAATAATACATGAATAATTAGAAAAAAAAAATTTTTTGTTGGTTTGAACATGTCATGTTATCGATTATTTAATAAGAATGAAAATTTAGCATTCTCTCGCGTACAAGTCCAATGTAAAATACTAACTTAAACATAAATTTTTTAAAATAATTTACTATAACGTTGAGTATTCTATTCAAGAATTAAAAATTATCTTAACGAATTTAGTTGAAAAAAAATAATATTTATTCTGACTCAATACACTTTTAACATCTAAAATAGTGAATTTAAAAAATGTAAAAGATTATTCACATTCCTAAAATTTAAAAAATTATTTAAAAGTTTTTTAATTTATCATACATTAATTATAATTTTGTGTTCAAAATGTACTGGATCTATTTATATATCGTTACTTTTTATTAATGGACATATAAGATGCCTATAAATGCCACCAAAACTGAATTTTGCTTTGTCAAATGGGTTTGATAGCCCTAAGATTTAATTAACTATTTTTGTTGACAAATTTGTGGTTTTCTGTACCAATAAATAAAATTATCCTCGTCTTCTCTTTACATTTTTTTGATACAATGTCTATTCTTCACTCCTCCTAACAATAGTCTGATTTCTTTCTTACTTGGAGTTAGCATGATTTTAAATTATTCTGCAGTCGTTGCTTTCACCATTACCATACTTCTGTCATCCTCCTCTGCTCGCGCTAGACAAGAGGAATGGCTAAATTCACCATTGAAAGTTACTTAAAATGTGCATCTGTTTCAGCATTTACAGAATAGCCTGTCATTTAGTGAAGTTCGATGTTCATGTTGCAAACTTTTCAGTAACAGAGACTGCATTTCAGTGTTAGATATCCAATGAAAGGTCACCAGCAGGTGAGGAAGTGACCAACACAATTAGCGAAAATAACTGAAACAACCAACCAGTCATTATGAAGTCTATATATTACCTTGAAAATCAGTTCTTGAAAGATCATACTTGCACCGAAGTCTCCCTCTATCTCACTCTCAAGTAAACAAAAAACTTTTACCCTTTTGATCGTTTTCTTGGTTTGTTGTTCTAAGTCTGAGAAAGAATCATCAATGGAGAGGAAGGATCGTGATTTCCATGTTGACCATGAAACCGACTCCAAATCTGCAGAACTGGCTACTTACATGGAAGAATATATCAGCACGAATAAAGATGCGCAAAGCGTGAAGAATAGGCTGGATGAAGTTTCCGCAGAGTATGATTCCTTCAAGAAGGAAGAGGATGCCCTAAAGAAGAGGCTGGGAGAAACTATGGACAGGTTAAACAAAGTCAAAAAGAGAAGGAATAACTTGACCAAGAGATTGGGGGAATCTAGGGAGAGGTTACATAAAATTGAACACAGCTTTCGTCTTGTTATTGGTACTGAATATGGAGGAGGTAGTAGTGGTGCCGGAGGATCAGGCCAAGAAGCTGGTGATGTGAAGACCGGGGGGCCACAGGGAAATCAATCTGGAGAAACTAGGGTTGAAGGAAAGGGCAAAGATTCGGTTACTCCGGGTGGTGGTTATTCCGGAGAAAGTGAAAAACAGAAGAAACAAGGCGATACTGGTGACGTTTCCGGCTAGTCAAGATAAGTGCCCATAATCTTACGGCCAAATGTTCAGATCCAATATCATATTACTAGGTCTTTTTGCATTCAATAAACAATCCAAGGGGATCCAGAGTAATTCTTGGAAAATCTCACAGGGCTCTGGTTTTTCTGTCGTCTGTTCTTTTGGTTGCTTTCATTTCTGTTTCTTTCTTTAAAGAAAGCATCTTTGTTTCTGTTGCTTGAAGATCATATAAGCCCTTGATTTTTCTGTTGCCTTGGTTTAGTGTCTCCATTTCTTTTTGCTTTCAATCATCTCAATAATAATAGTTCAGTGTCTTTCTTCAATTGGAATCTATTCGTTGTTGCTAAGCTCGCTATGTTCTGAAAAATTGTATTGTATGAATTGGTGACCCACGAGCATGCAATCCGGTGGTCCGCAAGGAGATAGGGCTGCCAAGCTCCAACAATGGAAATGTTTCACTTGGGTCTTCCCCCAAGCACATTTCAATATTTCTGTTTCTTGCTAATTGAAAAACCACACGAGGACTGAGTTTCCTGTTTACTTGGTCCACAATGTCTATTCTTTTGTTCAGTCCTGCTAATACTAGTTAGCTACTTGGGATTGTTTGTTTACTTTACACCATTACCATCTCTCTCTGCTTCCTACTCTGACCTGACATGAGCAAGGAGCCAGATGTCTATCTTCACTGTAAAAAAGCTTCTAAAACATGTAACTATTTCACATTTATGTCCTGCATTGCTTATAAAAATGCATTAAAGAGCAGCTTGGAATTTAAGCGTTGGTAAGTGAAATAATAGTTGTGAAGTAAAAGGCAACTTAGTTTATGTGCTTAGAAATATAATTGAATTAGAACCATTGCAACAGCTTAGATTACGGCATCGTTTGAGATTGCAGTGATTCTAATGTTCTTTGAAAGCAAAACTAGAAAATTGTTTAGTGATACCAATTTTTAGTAGAACCCACTTGATATTTTACTGAAATTTAACATTTAGTGCTTCCATTCTACGGGTACTATAACTTTAAAGTTATCTCACTTCAATATTAAAAGAAGCCTAAAAGTCTCAAAGAAGCAGTAATAATAATGGCGATATCTCACTTTAAACTTAACCATGGCATAATTGAGACTGCAGAAGAAAACTCTTGCTGAAGTGACACCCCCAAGGACACCGTGGGATGGACAATTAGTGCGATTAGGCCACTAGAATATGAGCTGTTTTACCGCATAAATTATTTGGGAAATGAAGTTTGAATGTGAATTTTGTATTGTTGGTTAATTGAAAAATACGAATATAGCCTGTTATTGAGGAGAAATGATTTCACGATAGCAGAAACTAATCTTGATTTTAAGAAGATTTACAATTACGAGCAAAAGAGACCACAACTCAGAGTTGAAGATATTTGTGGCGAAAGGGAGTGACAAACCAAGACTGCATCCGCTATTATTCCAATGAAATGTCACCTGCAGGGGAGACAGGGACTAACCCAGTTACCGAATATAACTGAAATAACTAACCAGCCTTTAAGAAGTCTACATGTTATCAGAAAAGTCAGTTCTCGAAAGATCGTATTTGGAGCCAAATATCTCTCTCTCTAGTTCACAAAACTTTTACCCTTTTGATCATTTTCTTGGCTTGTTGTCCAAATCGGAGAAAGAATAATCAATGAAGGGGACAGATCTTGATTTCCATGTTGATCAGGTAACCGATTCCAAATCTACAGAACCGGCAAGTAACTTGGAAGAATACACAAGCACGAATAAAGATGAGGAAGGTGGGAAGAATAGGCTGGACAAACTTTCCGGAGAGTATGATAACCTCAAGAAGGAAAATAATGCCTTGAAGGAGAGGTTGGGGGAAGCTAAGGACAAGTTACACAAACTCAGAAAGGAAAGGATTGCCTTGATGAAGACATTGGAGAAAGCTAGGGGCATTATCAAACAAGGCTTTCGTCTTACTGTTGGTACTGAACCTGGAACAGGTAGTAGTGGTGCCGGAGGATCGGGCCAAGAAGCTGGTGATGTGAAGATGGGGACACAGGGAAATCAATCAGGTGAAAGTATTGATGTTAAAACTGGGGTTGAAGGGAAAGGCGAAGATTTGGATGTTCCGGGTGGCGGTGATTCTAGAGAAAGTGAAGAACAAAAGAAGGAAGGTGATACTAGAGATTTTTCTACTGATTCTGAGGGTTTGAAAAAAGGAATGAGCGGATTGATGCCAGGAAGTGGAAAAACTGAAGGGAAAAGTCAAGATAAGTGCCCATAATCTTGCAGCTAAATGTAAAGTTACAATTTGACATTTTTGGGCCTTTTAGCATTCAATTAAAAAAAAAATCCAAGGCAATCCGGAGTGGTTCTTGAAAAATCTCACAGGGCTCTGGTTTTTCTGTCGCCGGTTCTTTTGGTTGCTTTGATTTCTGTTTCTTTCTTTAAAGAAAGCAACTTTGTTTCTGTTTTTTGAAGATCATACGAGCCTTTGATTTTTCTTTTGCCTTGGTTTAGTGTCTGTATTTCTTTTAGCTTTCAATCATCTCAATAATAATAGTTCAGTGTCTTTCTTCAAGCGGTTGCTAAGCTCGCTATGTTCTGAAAAAATGTATTGTATGAATTGTCGACCCACAAGCATGTGATTCTTCGCTATGCCATAAGTTCAGACTACAGAAAAAACTCTTACTGATTTGACTCCCCAAAGAGCAATTGTTTTAACAATCAGAAAGAAATACAGTAGGATGGACAATTAGTGGAATTGGACCACTGTCATATACTGCTATTATAGCCCTTAAATTAACTGGAATTTGATGTTTGACGGTAAATTTGGTATTCTTAATGAACTGAAGAATGTTTATAGCCTGTTATTTAGCAGAAATGATTTTACAACTTCAGAAACTAATATGGATTTCAAGCACGTTTACAATTATGAGCAACGAACACAGAGAACTAAGGATTGAAAAGGTTTGTGGTGGGAGAGAGTAACAAACCAAGACTGCATTTGTTCTGTTATCCAATGGAAGGTCACCTGGGACTAACTCAATTTCCATATATAACAGAAATAACTAACAAGTTTTTCAGATATCCATATTACTCTGAAATATCAGTTCTTGAAAGATTTAAAGCTCACAAAACTTTTGCCCTTTTGATGATTCTCGTGGCGTATTGTTCTCCGTCTGAAATTCATCAATGAAGAGGAAGAATCGTCATAACTATTTCTATTAGAAAGTCGACGAGAAAGTTGCAGAAGAGGATGGTTCTATTGAAGAATTGAAAAGCCTAAAAAAAAAAGAAGTGGAAGATGTTGAAAATTAAGATCAATCACCAAGAACACTTAAAAAAACTTATCAAAACAACTCAAAAACCAAAAAATAAAAAGAAATTAAGAATGAATTCAAGAGAAAAGGTTTAAGTACTTTAAAAAAAACAGCTTTAACTATATTTCCACTGAAAAAATAAATTATTTAACTAATTTAATTACCTACTCAATTCCGTTTCTCTAAATTTTTCTTAATCCAACTCAACTACTAAAACTAATAGAATTTACTTAATAATTTGAATCACATTCAAATAAGATTTGATGTATAGGCTGGTAGATATTAGGAAGCAATATCATCTTCGACCAGGTGATAGCAAGAAGAAGAAAATCGCAACTGGAAGAGAGACTGAAGAAGTAGTTTACCGAGTTTAACAAAACCACAGAGAGCATTGGTTTTGCTCTTGGTATTCCTAGTGTTGGTAGTAGCAATGCCGGAGGATCGAACCAACGAGCTGGTGATGTGAAGATGGGGACAGAGAGAAACCAATCTTCTGGAAAGTAGCAATGTTGGAACTGGGTTTGAAGGAAAGGCAAAGATTTGGTTGTTCCCGGTGGTGATTCTGGAGAAAGTGGAGAAAAGAAGAAACAAGGTGATTTGAAGAGTAATTCTGTTGAAGAAGGAGGTTCATCTGACACTGGAGATGATCTCTACGGATTGAAACAAGGGATGACTGGATTGAAGCCAGGAGGTGGATCTGATTAGGGAGTCCAGATAAATGCCCATAATCTAACAGTTAAATGTTAAATTTCAAGTTTTACATCTGTTGGGTCTTTCCGCATTCAAATAAACAATCCAAGGCAATCCGGAATGGTTCTTGAAAATTCTCGCGGACTCTGATTTACTGTTGTCTATTCTTCAGTTGCTTTCATTGCTATTTTTTTTTTCAAATAAGCAGCATCTGTGTTTCTGCTTCTTGGAAGATCACATGAGCCCTGATTTTTCTTTTGCCTTGTTTGAAGAGTCTGTATTTTTTTGCTTTCAGTTCGTCTTACTAACAATTTGAAGTGGTTAGTAATTTTTGGACACTAAAATTTTAAGAACTATAACTTTTGATTTAAAAAGAGTCATGGAACACACTATATATTAACATAAAGCTCTTTTTTAACTCTTTTTAACATTTCAACCTAAATTATCCTATTGAGATACTTTTTGATATCAAAATCTATTGTTCTATCGTATTTCGAAGTCATTTTAGTTCAAAAGACTTAATTAGGAGTATTTTTAAAATTTTGTAAGAATTTATATTTTAATATTATAAAAATATATTATTACAAGGCAATATTTTTCATGAGCACCGATAATGTCAATATTTTCCCTTGGGATTTTCAACAAGCACGTTTCAATGAGGTCTATTTTTCTGTTCTTTCATGGTTCAACGTCTATTCTTTTCTTCACTTGCTCATGATTGTTTTCTACCCTAATGGACATTGTTTGTGTCGCTATGCTTGCATTATCTGGGATCACTCAGCACGTCTTCTCACGCACGATTACCGTATTTTTCTGTTTTATCATGGTTCAGTGTCAGTAATATTACATCATTTGAGTCTTCTTTTACCTGTTTAGTCCATTTCTATATGTGTAATCCGACTCAGTAAACGTGGAAAGTGAGAATTACCTAACTCCTTCCAGAGGAAATGAAATTACCATGAATATATCAAGGCCACCTTCACACATTTCCATACTATAAATCTTAATGCCTCCTTTCACTTCAGTCAATTTTCTCTCACTATTCTTGTCATGCTATCAAGATGTGTAAGCCAATCCTTTCCCTTCGCATTCTCATCTCCCTTTTCCTTCTCTGTTTGTCATTCGGTTCTGGTAAGTTTCATTCGTTTCCACAGTAGGATTTGACGGTCATAGATTAATGCAGCTTACAATTTATGAGTTTCTTGTGTAAATTTTCAACAGGTGGCTTTCTGAAGATGGCTTCAGCTCAAGTAAATCACTGAAAAAATTTCCAAATTTTGATTACTTCCACACTGCAATATTCTTCCTTTACTTGTAAACTTTTCCTGGTGTTTGCAGAGAAGTTGGTGTGTTGCGAACCCATCGTCCAACAATTCTGCCTTACTTGCAAACCTAGATTTTGCTTGCAGTCAAGTCGATTGTCACTGGATACAACAGGGCGGTTCTTGCTTCTACCCAAATACTCACATTCACCATGCCTCTTTCGCCATGAACTTGTACTTCCAAACTATGGGCAGACACTCTTCAAATTGTGATTTCAGAGGCTCTGGACTTATTTCCTTGACTGATCCCAGTAACCCACTTCAATTTTTCTCTACAAAATGCATTAATCGTTTCCAAAATTGTTACCAGAGACTAAATTTTACGGCCTGTGCCACCTGCAGGTTACGAAAGCTGCAGTTTTCAGAGCGGTAAGTATCCAGTATTTCAATTTCATTCAGTTTTTCGAGCTTGGATTGTGATAAAAAATACATTTTTTACAGGAGGGGATCTAGCAGAAAAGCGATCATCGGTAATGCAAAAGAAAAATCCATTGTGCGTACCATGTGCCACGATAAATAGTAATATTGCTGATCTTGAAAGTGTTTTCAATGTGGCAGGAAGCATGGTGTGTGGCAAAACCTGGAACAAGCGAGTCTATGCTGCAGCAAAACATCAATTATGCTTGTAATCATGTGGATTGTAGTCCTACGCACGACGGCGGCTCATGTTTCAACCCAACAACTCTCATAAACCATGCCTCTTTTGCCATGAATCTTTACTTCCAGAACTCGAATAGAAGCAACACAAGTTGTAATTTCAGAAACACTGGCCTCATCGTTTTAAAAGACCCAAGTAAGCAAATTTTATTTTCAATATTTTTCGAAGTCTGTTATTCCGATTAAACAAAAAAAAGAAAGGCAACACTGAAAATCTGTTCTTGTTTCTGAATCTGCAGGTTATGGTAATTGCACCTATGGCTACGACTCCGTTAACTCTGGTGCCTGATAGTGCCAGAGTCTATGACGAATTGCTCTAATATGTTTCAGATGTTGCCGGTGTTTTTGTTTTTGTTGCCAATAATGCTTGAAATTAAGGGGTCATTATAATTATTTTGATGTTTCAACCACCCAAAACACAAAAGGTTTCGGATCCTTCTTTATATTGTGATGAGGGGTGGCAAATTTATAGACGATTTGGTTAATCTATTTACATCGGACACAAATTTACTCGAATTCAATATTAATTTATTAATTTAAATTAATATAATTATTAAATAAATAAATATAATTTAATATAATTAATAATCATATTAAATTTAAATTTAAAATTCTTAATATATAAATTTTTTATAAAATTATTTTAATAATTATGATGTATTGAGTTATATATAATTTAATAATTTTATTTTTATATATTTTTAAATAATTTAATTATATTTTAAAATATATTTATTATGTTAAAAATAAAATTAATTAATATTTATATATATAATTATAAATATTTTTAAAATATATATTAAATAAATAATATAATTATAATGTGTATAATCATTTTACAAATTGAATGAACGAGATTAAATTTTTAATTCTTAGCAAATGGATACATCCACTCGGCTCATTGTAATTAAAGATGTAAAAGGAGATTAAGACGCGTTTAACATAAATAAACATTAATTAATGGGTATGATTAGACTAATAACAAATCGCAAAGCGTAAAAGTCAAATTACAAAGAGTCCATTCCACGATACGCCAAATCGTCAAGCCTCCTGAGCCCCACTGTCCACCTTCACGCGTGCTCAATCCAACGGTGCACAATCCCCGCGTTTGACTCCTCCTTGTCTGAAAATCGCACGCATCCCAAGTTTATCATACTCCCGAGCCCCCACTAAAAATTGATTAAAAATCGAAACTTTGCACAGCACAGAACCGCACTCCCAAAGCCAAAACGACGCAGATTCAATTTCTCTCTCTTTCTCCCTAGATCTCTTCACCGCAAATCTAGGAACTAACCTGTGGAGCTTTCGAAAGCTTGGATCTTTTAGTTTTGTTTGGAATCTTCTGAAAAAAAAAAAAGAAAGAGACTTGGGTATGATCTGAAATTGTTTTTTACAAGTTCTTGTATGTGTACTTTTGATTCCTTGTCTTAGATTCAGGTAAACTTGGTCTGATCCTGTTTTCCTATGTGGGAATTTAAGGTTGTTAAGTCTGTTTCTCAGAGTTGTAAAAAGTTCCAATTTTTAGTTCGTGTACTTCCATTTATTATAAGATCTAGAAAAATTATCGCTTTGTTGCCGAAAAGTCCATTTTTTCTAATTTAGTATGGTGAAGTTAGGCCCCGTATTCTGTACCTAAGTTTGCCTTTTTTTGTTTTAGCTCTGCTTGTTATCATGTAGGTTTGACTCTGCTTATTTTATGTTTTTTTTCTTTATGATTAAAAATTTTTTATTAGTTAATTACTTTTTTTTTTTTTGTTACTTTTGCAGCACTGGTGCTTAAATTCATGTTATGGTAATTTGGAATTGAATGAAAGAGTTCAACATGCCGTGGACATCTTCTTTTGTGAATTACAGCAGGAATATGGTGGTGTTCTTTCGTGTTATACTGTAATTTGGATTTGTTCAGGTTACATTTTTGCCTCTTAACTATTTGTTACTGTTTGTCACTACTTGTATCTGATTGGCTACTATTTTAATCAAATCATGCATATAACTGGAGATGAGAAATAAAACTGGAATATATAATGAATTAGTAAACATATTTTCGATTAGACTACATATCATTTTGCTTGCTGCAAAAGATAAATTTCAAAGATGTATTAAAGAAGCTACTTTCCCTGGTCCATAGCAATTAAAAGGATATCATTAGTTGAGTGTATGCTTGGGATTTTGTACTTGAAATAACAAAAGATGTATTACTTGATATTTTAAGTTTACATTGCTTACCAATCTAGAATCAAGTATCCATGTTATATGTTTTTTTTCTTGTTGTAATTGTTAACTTAATCTATGCATAATCCAAAATATCGCATTACAGTGAAAGAACCATGACATGAAAGGCTTTTGCTATTTCATTCTCATTAGAAACAGAGCACTTAACAAAGATAAAGTATATGTGTTGTCTATGTAACCTAAACAATAAAAGAAAGAAGATTAAATACTACTCTTCTAACTAAATTTATATTACAATAATAACATTTCCCTTCCAATTGATGATAATTTGAAGATTCTTGTTCACTGCTATAGGTAAAATTCTGTTGGTTTTGAAGGGGTGCTTCTAGCAAGCGGCTTTCTAATTGAAAACTGGTTTGAGGGTGTGAGAATGTACATTGCGGTAACTATAAAGAGATATCGAGCTGTGAAGGAAGTCAAGAAGATTATAATGATAGTCAGTGTCATTGCGTATTACCAACCAGTGCAAGTTTGTCAGGTAAATATGTCCTTCCTTTTTTCAATTTCAGCATTATTATAAATAGTTCATAGTGCCTTCCACTAGCTCAAGTTCTTGTCCCCTTGTTCCTATGTGTTCTCATGACTTTGAGTCTCTGATATTTTGGTTATACTGTTGCTCCATTCTTGCATAAAGATCAATCTTAGGAAAATAAATATTGAAAAGGCAAACAAAGGTACATTATAATCATTTTCAAATCCCGTATGTTTGGGGTCTGGCAATATTATTAATGTTGTATTAATCTCTCATACTGCTGTTGGATTAATCAATTTTTAGTTTGCGAAATTTGCATAAATGCATCTCTGCTTATGCGTGCTTGTTCATCTTGCAAGTTTTGTGTTTACTGTGCACAGCACACACTAAATCACAATACATGTTTATGATGCTATGAGCAAAGAATATTTGATCCATACAAGTAGAAAAAATTGTGTTAAAATTTTTTGTTATTGACAAAGCTCCGTAATTTTTTTCCCTCTTTCCCGTCTAGTTGCTAATCTTCGAATCTATAAAATAGCTTGGTTCTTGATATTATCATTTCCTTCAGTGGTTGGGCTCATATTTTTCTGCAAATCTTGGCATTTGAAAACTCTGTTGGTTTTCTAAAATAATAGTATGATTTGAGCCAAAATATGAAAGCTTTCCTGGATATACGCTAAAATTCCAACCAAGTGGAAAATTGATGTTTCTGCGTATATCTTTGTTAAATGGTTTTGGATATTGATCATCATGTAGATAAATTTTCTCTAAATATCTTGAAAATTCAATATAATTCTTGAATTACTGGATCACATATTCTTAATTATTATGTGTTTAATATTACCACTTTGGACCAAATGACACACTTGGTGTTAATTATAGTGCCTTTCCATTTGCTATTACAGGCTGAATATTTCCGTCAGTTGCTTAAACCTGTTACGTAGTCTCCTAATACGAAGATCTAGGATATTGGGATTTGGGACAATCTACCATCTGGTTTTGTTTGTGTGTAAGAAGGCTGTGACAGAAAGTAACCAATTGATTGTGTTAACCGTGGGATAGACAGCTTGCTTGATTTCAACGATGGCCAAAATACCTTAAGTTTATTGTAAGACATGTTGTCATTGTAGGACCTTCATCCAGTTGATATTTGAATAATTGCCAACCTATAAGGTGAAAATCCTTCTTTCCTTTGAACTTTTTCTTTTCGGTTAAGTATTAGATGCAGAGAGACCAACATTTTTACTCGAAAAAGGCCGTACCCCACTTTGCAACTCAAGTGGGTAGCAATTACATGCCTATTCCAGTTGCATCTGCCTTTGATGCAGTTTTACCTCCAGCTGCAAAGCCACCAATGCCCTTTCACAGTGTTGAATTTCAGGCCTGTGAGGTTTGCCCGAAGAATTTCATTGTCTTTGATCAGACTGATCATAGAAGTCAAATCATGTTCCATCCTGCTACTGCACAGAAATTCAATGGTCCTAGCTTGAACTTCTGTGCAACTTACAGCCAAAACAATTTTGGGCGGAATGATGCTACTAATGTGGAAAGAGAGGTATCCTCTTCTCTAAAAGAGGATTCAGATGATATTGATGCATTGCTGAGCTTGGAAGATGGAGGAGGAGGAGGAGAAGAAGAAGAAGAAGAAGAAGAAGATGATGATGATGACGACGAAGAGGTCAGCACTGCACGAACCTGTGGATATTATGGAAGCAACTCTCCTGACTCTAGTTCCTCTTATGGTTCAGAACTACAAAAGAATAAGCCATCTTTGATGCTGAAGTCCTCTGGCAGTAGTAGCAAATGTAACAATGAAAGAAAACGTCAGAAAATGAGGAAGATGGTGAAGATGTTAAGAGGAATTGTGCCTGGGGGTGAGCAGATGGATACTGTTGCTGTTCTAGATGAAGCTGTGAGATACCTCAAGTCTCTTAAGGTTGAAATGCAGAAGCATGGAGTCGGGAATTTCAAGAGCTAGGCTTGGTACCATGCCATGGTAAACAAATATTTGGGCTCTTTATTTAAATCAAGAGTTTACAATTTATTAGTAAGGTTGCTTACCTTTTCCACAGCAGGTCAAATCTTGGGATGATAATAATATTGAGAGTGCTTCTATAACTTACTGTTGTTTTAGAGATTCCCAATAATTTCTGTATTGAGTTTGTTAGGATGGTTTTTGTGTCTGAACTTTGGAACTCTTTGACAGTAGGAAGGGTGGGAATGAGTCCCAATTGGCTGAGGTGTATGCTGTGTGATATGTCTACTCTTTCTTTAGTTGCCTCTTGATCTGTATGCCATATTGGATTTATATAATGTACTCTGTTATTATTAAAACTGACGTGCCCCTGTTGTGGCATACTGTTCATTATATTCTTGTTCCTCTACAACAAGCATTAATTGATTACTCTGGTTTTATGTCCCAACGGGTTTATATTGTTCACGTGAGGATCCTGTCCAGTCCACTTCTCATATGTTGGATAATTGTAATCATCAAAGTAATGCCTGCACATGATGTTATGCCGCCCTTGCCCCCCTGCAGATGCAACATGCCAAGGTGTCAATGATTTTTCGTATTCATTATTTTCAGGTTCTAGATCCAAACTATGTTGTTATAATTCCGTTGGTGCATATCACTCTATGCAACCATGACCTGCTGGGATTTAACTTATAGTGGTGTGATGGCGCTTTCCCCTGCTGCAGACCCAATTGTTAGTGCTGTTAGTGGCGCACCATTGAGAGTATGTTAGCTGTTAGCCCCACTGGCTTGGAAATTGTGCATCCTTAAATGCCCTTCAGTTTCAGGGCTATTATGGGTTTTTTAACCCTTTAATTTATCATGTTTGAGTTGAGTAATAATATCTAGGTGAAAGATCTAGATATGGAATATTCATCCAAATGGACATTGATTGGAAATAAAACTCCTGTATCGCCTACTATGATGGTGTGGCTGCCAGACGGTAGCAGAATCCAAAATTTGTGAACTCTTGCAAACGTTGTACTTAAAATTAGACTTCTCTTTCTCCTGCCTTCACTAACACTCTCTGGTAACCAATCGCTTGCCAACATTCTCAACTTCAACTTCAAACTCGAAATTTTGATTACATTTTAAGGCGTCGACTTTCATTGAGGAGCATCGGGGCCCGTAGGCGCCACTGGTGTAGTTGAGATCGCTGCAGTGTTGGGATTTGTTTAGTTTGATGCGGATTGATCTTTTCGAAGTTGTTAAACTTTAGCTGAAATTGGTGTAGCTGAAGCCATATCCGAATGGGAAGACTGTGGAGCCATTGTAGAATTTGTATATTCGTCCTGGATAACCTAAGCTTTCAACTGGTCTCAATTGCAAGGATGTCATTGGAAGCTTATCGACATAATCAGCTTCATACCATGTAAGTGGCAATCTTCCTTCTGAAAAGACTCAATATTATAAGAAAAAAGACATTGAAATCGATTTCTGTAAATATAAATATGGCCTTAGTGTTCCATAATTTATCAATACATAATTTACTAAGGCAAACCTGCTTTTAGGGTTTGGGCGACAGCATCTTCTTTTGTGTCACCAAGAAATTTATGGCGATCTACCGTTACGGGTATAGAGTCACAATCCGAGTCATTAAGCGACATTTTAATGAAAGGAGTTTTTGCACCAAATAACGTTAAGATTTAATCAGAATTTTAAAATTTATACCCGTGAAGGTCCCAGTCTCCTCTAATGGTTTGGTTCAAAAGCTTAGGATCGGCACAAGTGGGAACGCCATTAACACGATTGTAAAGCACAAAATACTCCTAGCATCGCCTCCTTTAACACACATTTCGAATGCTCTGAAGGAATGTCTCTACCGTATCTTGCTCAGTTACCATATTTTTCTTATGATCAAAAATTACATACCTTTGCATCAAAATGGAAACAATCAACTCCCTGCCAATTGTCGACATCGTAAGCAGCATAATGTTTGCAGAACGAAGAAACTTTGAGAGGCCTGGAGTTCAAATCCGTATAGTTAGTTATCTTGTCCGGGAACATCCTGTAGACCTCTAGCATAATTTGCAGCATACCTGCCAACAATGTAAGGATCTTATCTGGTGTTTCTAAGGTTCTTCCCCATCTAGGATCTCTAACTACATTAATGGTAGGACTCCAGTCTGATAATCCAGCACGCCCTAAATTGCACATGGCTCTCGCTTCAGTTGAAACAACCTGCAGTAATAATCCTCAATACTTGCATGCTTATTAAAATTCTTAGACAGTTTCTATAAATGGCGCCATTAATCCCTGGATTGTTTGTTTGTTTGTTTGTTCAGCATTAGAATCTGGTTTAAAAATGGCTGCACTTACAGCACCATAGATGTGTTTTAGCTTTTCAGGACATTACCTGGCCAATCTTGTTCTACAATGACTCGTTAAATGAAGCCGAAGTGAGAATGACGATCGGAAAACTTGCGGCTCCAGAGACCAGATCATCCAAAAATGTGCCTGGACCGACGTGTGATACGCCATGCAGAGCCTCAGACCACCACTCATATTTGGGCAGTCCCAATCTAGGCACGCCATAAGCAAGATTTCCTAGTTGCTGCATCTTTTCGGCTACTGTCATCCTGTCCACAAATCCCTCACCGTTACAGGATAAGTAAAGAATCACAGAATACAAAGCTTGACAATTCCAATCCAAGTTTATCGAACCTGGAAGCATCACATAAGGGAGTGAAGTTACTGCCAGTTTCAGTAGCAGCATGTTCACCAGTTTTAGGTGAATCCGTAAGAACGACTCTAGTAAAAAGAATAACAACGGAGAAAATGATACAAAGAAGAAAATGAAGAAATTTGGCTATGGCTTTCACGTCATTGATGATTCACTCTCAAGATTATCAACGAGATTAATTCCATCAGATTCTCACACGTCCAGATTAATTCATCATTTTCCCAGTTGGATTTTGCACCAAAGAGTATTCACATAACTAATGTGGCAGCACACTGGCATTCACATCATGAAATCCACGGCCATTATTGATTGATACGTGCCACACCAATGGCATTGATTATCCTTTGCCTTATTACATTTAATTGATTGACGAAACACCAATATTAACAACCGAGAAAATTTTAAGTAGAATAGTCTCTTTATATTAAATATTACAGTAGCATATCTAATATGATAAGATCATTTAATTAATAAAATTAAAATTTAATTAATTAAATTAAAAAAATTATATCACACTAATTAAATAATTTTATCATTAATATATAAATTTATTTTATTTTATTTATTAGTTAATTTTATCATATTAACTTTATTAATATGATAAAATCGTCTCAAGCTTTAAGTTGTAAAAATTTTCATAAATTTAATTGGATAACAAATAATTTTGATATAAAATTAGTTACACATAAAAACAAGCAAGACTTGCAGGCCAAGTTGGCCTAGTCGAGCTCGACACGATCCTTGAACTTGACTCGTAAGGGCCAACTTAAAGATCTAACGGGCCTTTCTTTAATTTTTTAAATAAAAATAATAAAAAATTTAATTAGTATTGTAAATTTAAATTAATTTATAATAAAAAAGATAAATTTATTTGATATATATACGAGTTAAATGAATAAAATATTTTAATTTTATTTATTTATAAAATATAAATTTATTATATTATATATTATTAAAATATTAAACAATTGGCCTACAGACCAACTCAGATTCGTGATGGGCTTTAATTTCCTAGCTCGACCTGAACCCGTCATGATTTCAGACTGAGCTAAGCTTTACTATTCAAAGATCAGGCTACACTAAGTTCGAGCTGGCTCGAGTTAGCCCGAGCTCTTTTGACACTTCTAGTTACATGACTATTATAATTTGAATTCACGAATTTGATTGCGTAAGAATAATAAATACATAAGAAAAATAGAAACGTTAAATGGACAGGATTCGATATTATTTTGGATTAATAATAATTAATAGTAAATATAGACATGTAATTAGTCGTTAATAAAAATGAAGAACAATACCTGCATAATAATATGTATCTGTTCAATAAATTTATTAAAAGTAGTCTAAAGTGGATGGATTTTCCAAACATGTACTACAGAATCAATGAATCACTTAATAAACAACGTCTTCCACGTTAAACGGGATTATTAGTGTTGTCAAATAACTGCGATTAGAGTATGTAAATTGTTAAATAATTACGAGTTATCCCTTTAATCAGTTCATCTGTTAAAAATAATAATGAAACGATGCAGATGTTGCCCTTCAGGATTTACAAATTTTGGATTTTGTCAACATGTGTCTTAAAATATCCATTACAGGAAGTGCGTCAGCGGAATCGGAAAGCTCTGGGTTTAAGACATCCTTGTCATGCAACTACTTCCTTTGGCATGGCTTACGGGTGTTGAGAGAACGGCAAGACTGAGATTGGAGTGAGAAATCATCTAAGCTTATTCGTCAACTTTGCCAAGCAAGGATTTGAGAAATCCCTTTGGGTGGCGAAATTCTTCTGCTGTTTCCATGTCTTCAAAACTTTTTTCTGCACTCCGGCACTTGTAAGCAAAAGGATCACTCGCTTAGAAAACACTATCAGTTTCGTTGATGTTCCATAAATTTTGACAAATGATCCTCTGTTTTAGACTTACGGTCCCTGCATGCTTCTGACGCTCTACCTGACTGCTGATGTGGTCTTGGTCGAGCGGATCTCGCCCCGGCTTAACAAAGTGGCTGCCGGCGATGTTGTTCTTGTGCGCTCACCTGTGGTTCCGAGGAGAATTATGACGAACCGAGTCATTCGAATGGAGGGAGATCGCGTAAGCTACGTTGTGGGCCCTAAAACAGTGACAGATTCGAGACTGTTGTGGTATTGTTCTGTGCATGCCATCCAAATTGGTTATGGGTTTAATGGGATTTTAGAGATGAATGCTGTTTAAAGTTTTAATTTTTTCAGGTAATTTGGGATGTTGTAGTTTTAAACTGCTTAATGGGTTTCCCTTTTTGCTAATTGAATTTTTTTTTCTTGATTTTTGCTGATTGTGTTTTTATTTTTTTGATGTTTTGCTTAATGGAATTCAAAGTCTGTGTCTTTGGATCATAACAATTGTTAATGGGGTTTTGGATTTTGCTAATTTGTTGTTTATTTTCTCTTTAGGTTCCCAAAGGGCATATATGGAGAGAAGGAGATAACATTTATGAATCCATGGATTCAAGAAAATTTGCTGTTCCTTATGGTCTTCTTGAAGGCAGAGTATATTGGAGGGTGAAATCATCTTCTTCTTCAATTTTTGATCTAATAGTTTGATGGTATGCACTGTTCTCTCATGGGAAATTGATTGATTTTACTCGGGATGGATATGAATGTACAATCCATTCCGGACAGACTTTCTGATGTAATTAAGTTTTATGTGATGTCAAAATTGCTGAAACATTTCTCGAACTTATTTGCTCAAAAATTGAAAACAGTCAAGCCTGAGCTTTTGGAACAATATCCCGAACATGTGGGATAGGATATTCTTAGCTATCACTGATAGTTGCACGAGGCCTCTGCTATTGTTTCTCTTCGTGGTTCCATTCCTTCTAAGCTGAGTGACTTGAGTGAATATTTCAAGTTGATATTATCTCTTCTAGGACTTTCCTTCTTGTGTGTACATCTACGTTGTCTTGTGACTCAGAAACGATTAACTATTTTCCTGTTATTTTTGATATGAACACAGTTAACTACACTTCCATTGTGAGCAATTGACTTTAGGTTCTCTTCAATTCATTATACGACGTACTCAGTTATGATTTTAAGGAACAAAATGAGTTCTTGTAGTCACTATTGGTATGTCAGTTACTGATTCTAATTTCGCTTTCCTGCCCTCTTAATAGGTATGGCTGCCTAAAGATTGTGATTTACTGGGAAGAAGAGCAGAATAAGTGATCCATTCTTGTAAGGTACACATTTTGAGTAATTTTCACTGGTGTTTTTAAGGAATGGAGAAGATGACCAGCTGAACTATAGTTTTTAGGTTCTGATATTGACTGCTTTTGCAATGGGCTGTTATTATATTTCTTTACCTCAATTTTATTCCTTGACACATGAGAACTTTGCCTTACAAATTTGAAAAATATGCACTGCAATATTGCTTTGAAATTTCGTTGCTGGCTACCATCTAAGCAAGAATTCTGTTCAGGTGAATTTGCTGCATTTTGAAGCTTTGTTGGTGCTATTTGACCCCAACTAGATTAAAAAAATTGCTTTAGCATACTTGCTATCTGTGGAGTCAAGTTTATGAATTAACAATAGTATAGTTCAACCTTGGCTGAGATAACCTTCTCCTAAAGGCAACTGTGTTCCGTTAATTTAAACTCTGTTTTGTACCATTGACAGAAGATAATAGTGACAGTGGTTCTTGAGGAATATAAATGGATGGCTAGCCTGACAGGGACCATGGATTGGCATTTTGAGAATGTAGCCATTGGCACTTACAACTCTGTTGCCAAGATAACCGTTAGGCACCAGGATAGCATGACAAAGTGTAGTGGTGGGTTGTGGCTCCATACTGGATTCATATTTGCTACAGGAAAACAAGGCAGCAAAAGAGAGAAGGAAAACAGTGGATAAAGTGGAGATTTCTGAAAGGGAAATAAGTGTCTCTGCTGGCTTGAGGCTGACAGCAAGCAACCAAACAGAGCTGAAGGAAAGGATTAGCAAAGGAAGATTTGTTAAGCTAAAGATGATCGAATATTAGATCCCAGCAAAATGTATTGAACCAGTTATACATTTTGGAACTGGAAAAAATAATATAAACATTTCAAAGATAATTGATAACAGACTTAGGTCTATTAACAAGCAAAACTTCAAAATTTCAAAGTTAAGCTCAGAATAAGGCATAAAGAAAAAGCCTAACTGGTTTTCCATTTGGGAATGATATTCATCAGCTAATCTTACATGGGGATGATATTACTGCCATTTGATTTGCCTGGATAGATGGTGTATATAAATTCAAGCTCGTTGTTGAAGTACTTGGTAAATTTGTCTGAAGCTAGAGCTTTAGCTATACAACTCACAACTGAAAATAATTATTTCAGCTGGAACGTAAACTTAACTCTAGGGTATAGAACTAAGGAATATGGCAAATCAGCAGGATAATACCCTCCAGAAGTGTCAAAACATATGATTACGATTTAGCAGTAGGGGTTGTGACATAATGAAGAATTAAACCATCAGATACCATGTGGGATAAGTTAGCATCTCATAAGTTGTTGAAAGCAAAAGAGAGAACTCATTTAGTATTTTGCTGCTATTTACTTTCCTAAAGGTATCTAAGATGGGCAATGGCAACCTTACGGCTGTACTCCGAGTGCCCTGTCAAAGTGTTGCAATTCATCAGCTTCTTTTGAACTCTGCTCATTATCCAATTCCAATTCTTCTCTTCTGTGATTTGTTCAGGACTTCAGCCCACATTAGATATGAGTATGCATACGTTGTACTGAAATGCTACTTATATAGGACTCACTCTCGATATCTGCATTCATAAAGCTGAAATCATTAGAGGTTCCTTGTCTCACTTAAGTAAATGTAGTAGTTTGCATTCTTGCAAAACTACTATGAAATTTACAGGAAAAACTATTTGTGAAACAAGCACAAATCATAAATGAAATCTTGTCACAGTGAGACACTAGGAAAAACCTGAGACATCTCAAATAGAACTGGTGTTGAAAATGGGATAAGGAGTATAAAAGAGATGTGTGGGTGTGCGCGCACACGTGTGTGTAGGAGTGTGTGCAATTAGAAACAACATGGAATGAGCAATATTAAGTAGATACAATTAGTTAAATAGGCAATCTTTTTTAATGGAAACAACAAAGAAAATAAGAAATCTGAACCTGATTCTGTTCACTCGTTGCAGTAGTCCAGCGCTGAGGATGATGTGATGTTGCTGGACTATCACGGATGAAAGTTATTGTTCTTGAATCATCTTGTCTGTCAGCTCCTACCAAAGGTGGTAAGTCTCTCATGACCCATAATACAAACGCTGAAGGCACTGAAGAACCTAGAAAAATGTTAAGGTCTCACAGTTATGTTTTCCAAGAACCATCTTGATTTCTCATATAACTCGGGATTAACTGTATGAAAGCATCAGTGATTTCTTAATCATTTTAAGAAAGTAAATTCATTGCAACCTTAATCATCAAACTAATATTCTATGCCTTACATATGATGCATATGTAACAGGAGTACTGAATACATAGTAGGTGATTAAATGTCTAATATGGCTTGCCTTCTATAGATTCGAGGATATGAATTGCCAAAGTTCTAATCAAATTGAGACAAGTGCAATCTACAATTGTTTCTGCTATCAGTAATTTCAAACTTTCCACTTAAATTGAAAATTTCGAAGGATACTTACCTACAAAATAATACAAAATCAGTAAAAGAGAAGCATAAACACTATTTATTTCCAGTCCACGCCAGTGATAAAGGACCTGCAATCAAGATTTTATAGTTTCAAAAATTCAACGGTAAGAAATGAAAATATAGAATTTATGACCAACAGAAATACATACTGGAATTTCAGTTAAAAGAGCTATGAAAGCACTCAGTGTAAAACATAAAAGGGATACAGTAGCCAATCCAGCAACCTGCACAATGCACCATCACATACATCATGAAGAAATAAAAAGAACTGAGGGATCTATAAATCAGCTGGGTCCATGGGTAAAAATTGAGACAAATGATTCAAACACTACTGTGTATGTCAAATAATAGGCAGTCAATCAACACAATAATGGTGCTAGCAAAGTTAGGTCAGTACCTTCCATATTTCAGATGAAGTTCTCTCAGATCTAACAGTCCTCATTTTCAAGCATAACATAAGTCCTGGACATGAAACACAGCTAAATATATACTTTAAGTAAAGAGAAGGATGACATCTACTAATTCTGCACATAATGCAGACAACTTAGTGGCCCATATAGTCAACAAAAATCTTATCCCGCCATTTCAGCCAGTAAAATTATGTTACTAATTAAATGAAAGGTAATAGAGACTTAGCCGACACTAGCCATTATCTGTAAAAGTGGTCCACACAGACTTGTTGTATTGCAAATGAGGCTCTTTATTGCATCAAACTACAGTAATTAAGTGCTAATACAAATGCAATTCAACGCGTGTGCATATGGAGGGTCATAGTTCAAAGGATAGCACGAATGAAACCAGCAATAACAGACTTGAGTCAGATTCTATATAAAGTTGAAACTATTGACATGATCTTAATATTGCCAAGCATCAAACAACCCTGTTGTTGCTGTGATGGTTAATGCTGCAATGTACAAGAAATGCAAATTCTCAAGATCGTGACAAAGAACCCAAAGGAAAAACTACTATTAATCTACCTAACAATAAGTTTCTTTTGACATAAAAAATTTATTAATTTAACAAAATCCAGTAGCACTTGAAGAAAATAGTGGCACTGAGTCTAGAACCTACAGTCAAAAGCACAAAGCTATTACTTCAAATGAGAAAAGTAGATCAAGATAAGCACAACTAATGAAATTACACCCAAAAATTGACAGTTTAAAATGATAGATGCTCACCATAACATGCTAACGCCCCTCCTAATAGTAGTATTGCTGTGGCAAAAAGAGATATATATACCTGCATGAGATTATAATCACTGAACCATGGCTGCACTAACTATTACTTGTTTAGGGAACAGAAAGCCTCAAAACAACGTTGGAGCATCCAAAGCCCACGTTTTATTTTCATATGGATGAATTCATACATTAAATGTGTCCTTCAACCCACTTATATGACAAAGGATTACTAGCTAGTTTGCATACATTCCATATGAAGAATAAGTAATGGAACAAACTCATGGATGTAGATGGTGACAATTTGCACACAAACCATATTCAACTACTGTAGACAGAATAATGTAAAAACAGTTAATCCTTTCTTTCACACTGATCAGAATATACAGCAGCCAGAGAAAGATGAATCTTAACCAAATAATGAGAGACAGCACAGGGACGAGCAATGACCACATTAATGGGTAAATTGCAAACTAATATTTTAACGTCCATACCCGAGCTACCACTGATGAATCAATAGGATTTTCTCCCATCCCAATCCACATTACCACGGCAAATGTCATCATTAAAATGAATACCAGAACAGTCACCTGGTGATCAAGTTCAGAGTAAGTGGATTTCCGAACATTTTGTTATCACATACGGGACAAGATGGATAATAAAGGGAAAAATGCCAAAAACCGGGAAAAAAAAAACATGCATGCATTCTCTGTGGAAAAAGAAAACAGAGAACTTTTTATCATTCTCATACCAAAATCACAATCTTTTGACGGCTCCCCACACGAATTGATTGGAAAGGGAAACATATTCGAAGAACATTAGCATTCGATGAATCAGGTGTGTTTAGTGACCTTTTCAACAAAGTTTCAAGAAAGCCACGCTCCTCATCCTCTTCTTCTTCATCATTTGGCTGATGGCAAAGATCGACCCTGCAAAAGGAATCCACCAGAAACAGTGTATAGCTTATGGAAAAGCAACAATTTTCATTGGAAAGCAAAATATAGCAAATTAAGAATCATAATATTAATTAAAAAAAATAAAACAATTTTTTATATATATAAAAGAAAAATAACTATTGCATATATTCATTTTAGTAATTAAGATATGGATATTTAGTGTATACCTATCAATAACTGACAGAAGATCTTGTGTTAACCAAAAATTTAGTCCAAAAGTGAAACATCCCTATCGAGATTGCTAATATTATGAAGTAGCAAACAATTAACAAATGCAAATTAAAAATTGAAGATAAAATCATTACGAACCCAAAAAGTTAAGTATTAACCATGTGCTCCTTCGTAAATCATAATTTATTTTCAAATAAGTGATATTATAACTCTCAAACTAAAGCCAGTAGCACCT
Source organism: Swietenia macrophylla (assembly GCA_032401905.1). Taxonomy (NCBI): domain Eukaryota; kingdom Viridiplantae; phylum Streptophyta; class Magnoliopsida; order Sapindales; family Meliaceae; genus Swietenia; species Swietenia macrophylla. The sequence goes on from CP135572.1 coordinate 5,100,831, forward strand.
GAAAAAAAAATGGAACAAATAGCACCGTGTCCAAAAATCAATAATTAAACAACTTAAATTCTACAAAGACAAAACTGGACTGAAGTAGACTGAAGATCTCTGACAAATCATGTCACATTTACTACTACAGCATTTAGCAAAGTTGAAAGATTAAGCATCAGGATTTAAGGATCCTTTGTCAAAGTATCTGTAAACTTTTCACTCCAAATAATGTGTTAAGAGCTCTATGATTAATTACAAAAAACAAAAATAAGAAGAAACGTACCAGAATGATAAAAGAAGAAGAAAGGCTGCAAACAAGAGGAGTCTAGGAAAGGCTGCAAAGCAGAAATTCACACAACTTGAAAACTTTCATTAAGCTCTTAAAATGAACATCTAAATAAGTCGGAAACAGGAGGCATACCCATGGCAATAAAACCACAAGAGTAAGACCAGCATAGCCATCGCTCGCAAGCAGCAACAAGATTTAAAACAAAATAAAGGAAATAACCTGCCATGTCAGAAAAAAACTTATCAATTTAGTTTAATTCAAAATTAAAAAACTACTATTAACATAATGGCCATACTTGGGTCAGAGGATCAAAACAGTTAAATGAGATAACATGGAAGCATACGCTGACATTAAAACATGGAACAATTGGCATATGATATTAGTGAAAAGTAAGTGATCTCATAGTATATAGGGTTGCAGAGTGTCTAGTGAGTGACTCCCGACAATATAACCTGTAGATGGTACCTAATTTCTTTCCTCAGCCCAAAATGAATATATAACAAAGTTTGTTGAAATGGAGAACTTATGACTCTAACCGGGTAAATAAAATGCATCTTTTAGTGAAATGCTGCCCTTAGGCATTTTATAACATCCCTAATTATTTATGACACACAAGCAAGCAGTAGTTTGATCCAAAAAAGCAGCATGAAGACTAAATATTAAATGGCTAGCGACCCATTATAAGTTCTAAATCAACAGGCAATGTTACAATATTAAGTACTTAGCAATGAAAACTAACAGACACTTATGAACTAGAAAGGACCAGTCACCACTATTAACCGATCGTACATGTAAGAAGCGAGGAAATACCAAAATGCAGAATATGAATTCTTACCTACATTAGAAGAGCCAATCAATAGGTGAAAGACCTGTAGGCATTCACTTGTATTAGTACAACATTAATGCATTGCAATAAGATCAAAGGGTTAACTTGTTCACACAGTAAAAACAATCATCTTTAACGAGATATATCATTAGCAAGAAACAAAGAAAAAATATCAGAAGCAAAGGAATTATTGTTGATTTTCTGGAATTGTTCTTAGTTAGATCTTCTTCCCAAGGTATTACTATTGATTCATATGACCTATAATTTCTAAATAAACCTAAACCCAGGAACCCTGGTCCCCTTAAATCAATGCAAAGTCAGACAAGGCACCTAAATTCCTTCTAGTTCACAAATTTTCAACGAACTCCTGCTTAACAATGATATCACACATCCAGGTTGAATTGAGGCAAGAGTATTTCATTTGACCAACTGGCCTGAAAATAACTGATTCATCTAGCTAACTTATTAAGTCATTAGTCAACATTTACAAAGTTGTTTGTAGGACATGTAGCACTTACTTTTTGACGAGTCCAGCCAAGTTGTGAATTCCTTGAGTTAATCCTTTTTAGCTGGTGCAGAGCATAGCAACATAATTAGTCAGTTTACACAAGAACATAGGAAAAAGAACAGTGGAGGGAGCTAGAGAGAGACAGAGAGAGTTAATATTGCAGGTACACAAGCAGACACGTGCATTCCCAAACACACATACGCAGAAGTATGTGAAACTGCAACAGAATGAAGAGTTCTACTACAGATGTTGAAATATGTCATTTTTCTTTGGTCCAAGCCCTAATACACAAGGCTCAATTCAGTTACTCGACTCAGTTAAGTTGAGCATAAATTCAGAACAAGTTCAGTTCAAGCTATATAACCAGTTTCACCCAACTTGTGACAAAGACAACTTAAGTTCATGTCATGATTGCTCATTCTATGATCCTACATTGTACAGAGAGTATCCAAATATGAATGCGGCAGCTCAGTTTTACTTACTGAACCACAGACAAAACCAACTACTATTTAGTAATTGCTTGTTGATTTTCCTTTTTTTTTTTTCCCTTACAAGTAGGCTTTTTGGGTTGCCCGTTTCTTTTCCAACATACCATTTCATCATCTTCATACCTCACATTTTCACAAATGCTAGTAACTTGTCAAAGTTGTAAGCTCCACTGCTCCCTAATTCGGAAACCTGATTTCAAATTCTAATGCCTGTATGCTACATCACACATCGTAATTATACATTGCTTAGGGATATCAAGCATTTGTCTCAATAAGGAGTCATTATTAATACTTTAAATAGGACAATATAATCTCCTTAGCCACCTCTAATGCCAATTGTACACTTTCAGATGAAAGTTAGTATTGAACATAACAGGATACCTTCCATCCAAACTCAAATTTCATCAAACCAAAACAAATCCAATCCAATCACTGCCGTCAAGAAACAAAATCCCCTTAAAATCAGTCACTAAGCAGAACAGCAATGAAGATAAGATAACAGGAAATCAGCGAGAAATATTTCACACATAGTTCAAATGTTCTTTCCAAACCATCAACTCCTTGGAACTCCATATAGCAGAACACATCCCATTGCCCAAATTCCACCCCAACAAACATTACAGAACCAAATTTCTCATCTGTTCTGTACTGCAAATGAATAGACAAGAAACAAACTTCCCACCCACAATACGAAATCGAAACATACCAGCAATACATTAATTCAAACACAATCTGCTCATTCCTAGACTCCCGTTTAATCAAATTCACATAGAAAACCCATTACAAACCTACATTTCTCTTTTTTTATCAGTATCCACAAACGAAACAATCAAAAAAGTTCCAAACCAGACCAAGTAAACTAAGTCAAAATAAAAGCCAGCTCCAACCAAAACCAGAAATAATAATAACCCACGAAGGAAAACAAACCTGAGTAAAAGCAAGACAAGCAATAACACCATCAACACTAGCAAAACCCACATTCACACCGATCAAAAGTCCTGGAAAACAGGACCCTTCTCTCAGTTCAGACATCTTTTCTATCTCTGTTGACACGTTTATGAAAAAAACACATATAAGTATCTATTTATAAATGTGTTTTATCACTTTCTCCCCTCTAAAGTTGTGACAGAATGTAAGCCAAAAAAAGCAGTTTTTGGCTCCAAAACCATCAAGTGTACGGCCTCAAATGAATCCGTTTCGGGGTATCTCTCATGTAAGATCTCTTGCTGATTTTCTTTACTAGCTTGGAATTCCTGAGAAAGAGAAGGAAAAGTTTTTCAGGAAAAAAAAAATTCTAATTTGTCAATTTTTGTGGAGGTTTATGGTAATTAAGTAGATTATATTAAAAAAATATTATGACGATTACGGGGAAATAGATACGGTGCGCGCGTCAGCGCGCAGCTTTTTGGGCTGAGAGATTTCAAGGAGATTGCGTGATCCCATTTTGACCTAGTAGTTTGACCCACAACGACAATGAGGATAATAACATCCGGGTCCCTGAACTTTTATGTTTTTAAGGAGGAAATTCCTTTTTATTCTAATTTGAGAGAAATAAAAGCTTCAAATCTCGTGTTATTTAAAAAAAAATATATTAATTTTAATTTATTTAAAAAAATATTAAATGAAGAAAACAAAAGCCTAGACAAGAAAACAAGAACTCCATGGACCAAGGCCAGCTTGTCTTTTACAGCCGCCTTCACCTAACCTTTCCAACAGACCCTTCGGCCACAGAATTTAGAAACTCTAAGGCCCAATAGGAAAATTCGTTTGTTTCCTTAACAGTGATGTTTCAACTGAATCTCGTACAGACAACTTGTGCATGATGATCAAGTGAACAATTGCAACATTTTTCCTAGTTAACTTCGACTTATCTCTTGTTTTTTGCTTGAGTCAAACTAGAACACTTGTCTAGGAGAGATCGCTGTCTCTTTCATCCAACCAAAGAATAGCAATGGCTATTCCCACCCAGCACAAATTGCTATATTAAAGTTTAACCACAGGAACAAGAAGTTTGATAATTTTAACTAACTGAGGCATGGATTACACTGTTCTTGCATTGCCACATTCTGGTTTGAACACTAACATCCATATTCTGGTTTTCCATTCTGTATTTAGGAACCCCATGACCAACAAAATAGGACACTGTTTAACCACTTTGGCATTGTTGACATTGAACAGAATTTGAATTGTGAACATGGAATCATCTGGCATTTCCATTTTTGCAATTCTGTGCAGTCAGTTTTTGAGTAATAATGAGATCTCAATACTCCGGTAGTTAGTAAGACAAATGTTGACACAGTAGACAAATTGGTATGGTAATTAGATTATAGATTCAGATTGCAAAAGTTTAGATATGCAGACTTGAAATATGCAAGCATATGTACTTTCATTACTGATACAGACTGCCCCAGGGCTCATTATTTTTCATTGCATTAAAATGCAATAACTTCAAATATAAGTTAATAGAAGTATTAAAATTTACCATCCAATGCTAAGAAGATATTAAATAAATAGTTTTATTTCATTTTTTTACTGAGTATTAGCACAAGCAACAATAATTACTCATAGGAAAGTTAAAGTATACACTGTCAAAACAGCTCATTTTTGTAGAAGTTTTTGATACATCTTTGTTTGCAAGCATAATGCTAACCATGCAAACTGTTTACATGTAGCATATTTCAAATTTTATCAATTAATGTTTACTCCTCCACAAATAGCAGTCCTTGGAGAGTAGATAATACGGCGCAACACATTGTGCTGTAAAAATGAGCCCTAACACCCCATCGATCCTAATAGCAATCAAGCCCCAACACTTTGATCAATGAAACAAAATCTAGCTACTGCCTGATTGGAACAAGTTTTAGTTGCTAACTACACTGGAATAAGATCATTCTGGTTTGAACACAGGACAACCCCATTCCAGTTTTCCATCTGTATTTAGAAACTTCAGAAAGGACAACATAGGATATTGTCTATATTCTGGATTTTTTTACAGGTAATAGTCCATAGGATAGAAGAATTAAATTTCTATATATGATTGCTGACTAGGAAATAAAATTAAAGTTTATGAACCTGGAATCATCTGGCATTTCCTTTTCTGCAATTCTGTTTAATGAGGTGAATTTACTATATTAATACATATATGCAAGTAATGATGAGTTTTCAGTACACATGTTGTAAGCAAGACAAATTTTGACTCAATCGATAAATTGGTATGACAATTAGATTATAGTTTCAGATTGTGAAACTTAAGATTTACAGGTCGTCAAGCATGCGAGCAAATGTACTTTCATTGCTGATATAGATTGCACTAGGGCTCATCATTTTGCATTGTATTGGAATGCAATAACTCCAATTATCTATACTTGATGTGTGCAATTTACCTTCCAATTCTAATAATGGTCTTAAATAAATGGTTTTCATTTCATTTCCCCATTTGAATTCAGTACTTGATTAATACAAGTAGGAATACCCTGGAAAGTGAAGCCGACACTGCCAAAGCAGCCCATTTTTGTAGAAATTTTTAATATATCTTTGTTTGCATGCATAATTTTAACTCTGCAAACTGTTTATCTTTAGTATCTTCTAATTTATCAATTAATGTTCACTCTACCGCAAATAGCAGTTCTTGTAGAGGAGATTATACAGCTTAACACGTTGCGCTGTAACAATAAGCCCCAACACCCCATCAATCACAATTGATCGCCTTGGCACTCTGATCAATCAACCTAAATCTACCTATTTGCTGATTTGAGAAAGTTTCATTTGTGAACTAGGTAGATCAAAGATCAAATGTAATTGACCATGGAATGAGGTGCACCTGAGTGTACCATGGCTAAGAATACCATGTCGAGGACAGAAATTCATAGAGTCTATATTTTGAATATTGAACTCTGAAATTAAATTGCCAACCAAAAATATTGAAATTTTCATGCATTAAATTGTGTAAATATATGGTAAGGAGACAACTTATAACATACAACTCCATAGCCTTGTACAATTTAATTCTTAGTGTATTTCCCCATATAAATACATCACAAACTAGACAGTACCAAACCATACAATTAAAATATCTGTAAGCCATAACATTTTGGCAATGGCGGCCAAGAAAACCAAAGGCAGGCAAAAGATTGAGATGAAGAGGATTGAAAATGAGGATGACAGGTTGATAACATTCTCCAAACGTAGATCGGGGATCTACAAAAAGGCGAGTGAACTTGCCACTCTAACTGGTGCTGAAGTTGGTGTTGTGGTGTTCTCACCATCTGGGAAGCCTTTCTCCTTTGGCCACCCATCCATTGAAGCTGTTGCAAACCGCTTCATGGGTGTGAACCCACCACCAAATGCGAACACTCATCCCCTTGTTGAGGCTCACCGGCAGGTGAGGATTGATGAGCTGAACCAGCTGCATAATGAGCTCAATCGCCAACTGGATGCCGAAAAGGAAAGGGGAAAGATGCTCAAGCAGATGACGAAAGGGAAAGAAACTGAGGGCTGGTGGGAAGCCCCAATTGAGGATATGAACTTGCAGGATCTACAGCAGCTTGATGCTTCATTTAATGAGTTGCAAAAGACTTTGTCGCAGAAACTCAATGAAAAAGCTGCTGCAGCTGACGCTTCTTCCTCCATGCCTCCAGCTCCAATGAATCCCGGACAAGCAGGAGAAAATCCCTTTGTTACCAACCCTGATGAATTTGATCCGTCAAGAGCATTTCGTTTTTCCTATGGCTTTAAGCCAGGGCAGTTCTAGATATCAATTGTCTTTTTTATAGTTATTTCAGTTGTCATGATCTTTTATTTTTAATTTTTTACCTTCCCCTTTAAGTTTCAGGTCCTGAACTCTGTTGTTCTTCTCCATTGTTATCTCTTAATAACATGACAACTTATATTTAAATGCAGACTAAATATTATCTATGTTATTTGAATAACCATTTGCAACTATCACGGATGAAGGAGTACAAATTAACAGATAGCAGAAGATTTTTTTTTTTTTAAAAGAAAAAAGAAAGTTGCATTTAGACATTCCTTTTAAAGTTTATCCATAATCATTATATATAAGTAATAATTCGTGTCAATTCCTTATAAAGTTTTTATGATGTTAATTCGGTCTTATTTTATAATCATGATCGCGTCATAATCCAAATTCTCACCTCTAATCTTAGATAACTTTATTATTAATGTCGATAAAGTTTTCAATATAAAAAAAGTGTCGTTCTAACTCAAGAAATTAGTTAATCGATTTTAGGAATATAAGTTAGAATTAATTTATATAATAAATGTTGAAAGTAATGTTATACATAAATTATAGGCACTATTTATGATGAGTTCGAATAATATGTTAGTTTATATCATTATTTTAAAAATTATTTAAAGGTACATAAAAGATTGAAGTGTTAAAAAACGGAGTAGACATTTCTTGACTTGATTTTATCTCAAGTTAATAGTAATTAAGTGGTTAGTAATAACATAAATTGACCCAAAATTATATTGGATTTGGCTCGGTTCAATTTTTTTATTTGATCTTAAGTTTTAAAAAATAATCTAAATAAGAGTTGTATGAAAATATGAATATTTTATATCATACAATTTATAAAGGATTGTGATGGCGTGGAGATAAATAGTCTTAAAATTTTATTATCTTTGCTAGATTTTTTTTTAATTTTAGAGAGTCTACATTAAAAATAGAGTCAAAACTGTTAAATTTTAATTTAAAGAAATAAGAACTTCCTCGAGACTATTAAAAGGTAAATTGGTCGATTCTATTTAGCAAATTTTTATCTATCTCTAGTTGTGATTTTAAAGTTAATTATTGTGAAATCAAAGCCGCATATGTCTTATAAATTTTTTATAAAAAAAATAAACGACATAACTCAAAATTGATGCTTACAAAAATTTTAAAATAAAATGTTATTCATTCATTTGTATTAAATAAATCTCAAACTTATTGAGATAAGATGATTTTATTAGATAGTGTTTAAGTTACTCATGAAAAAGTTAGAATGATTAGTTAACAAAATATTAAGAATTTATGCGATATAAATAAATAATTAAATAATTTTTTTTTAAAATACGAAGAAATGAAAGACATAGCCGTTGTAATCTTAATTATGTTACAAAAGACTTAGATGATGAAATCTCAATTATCTTATAATCGTATGATAAAATTGAGCTCAATCACATTTGAGAGCATGCAAATTCTCAAGAACTCTAAGAGAGTAAACGATAATATGAAGCGCAGTTGTGGGCAGACTTCAGAAATATAAGGCAATGAAAGGAAGGATTTTAGTTGTCTAATGAATGCAATGCATGTCCGAATAATGTTAATTAAACAAGCAAACGGTCTACTAATGCTTGGGATGAACTATCTGTCTCTAGTTGCAGTCTCCAATTAACCTAGCTGGTCTTTCTCTTCAGCAACTGCACATGATTGTTGACCATGGCCGAGTGAGTGATTGCATCTCTGTTGTTGAAGGCAATGTTATCAGCATGCTAATAAGGAATGGACATATAAAGAAATAGCAAATTCAATCTGCTAAATCCTCCCTCACAAATTCACAGAAAAACGATCCCATTATCTTGCTTCCACATCTTGGGTGTCACATGATTTATATTAGGGGTGATAATTGAAGTTGTTTTATTCTATTCATGTCATATTATATTTATATTTTTTGAAAAAATATCAATCATCGTTCAAGTTATTTAATAATTATGTTAAAAAATAAAAATTTATATAATTATTAAATAATTAAATATGTTATAATTAATTATTTTAAATTATAATTTTTAAAATTATAACAAATCTTTTTACTTTTAACTTACTAATTAATATCTGGTTTACATTATTGAAAAAAATTATATAAAAAAATTAAAATTTAATTTTGTATAAATCATATTAAATTTGGCGAAATTTTAACCAAAAAAATATATCAAAATATTTTTATCAAATAGCGAGTACATGCGCGTATGTGTATGCGCGTCTGCATATTACTGTGCATATATGTAAAGATTATTAAATTTTTTAAAAGTTACTAATTAAGGTTAAAAATTACTAATTAAAGCTTTGAAAGTTACTAATTAAAGCTTGTTACAGACATGTGAATTCAAATTTACCTAATGAAGAACAAGAGCTAGAACAATAACCAAGGAAGATGGTGCTGCGTGTGGATTTGAATGCACAAACGTAAACTCAAAGTAGCAAGATTAGAAAGCAAAGCAAAATATTCAAAGATAATTCTATTGATGTACAAGCCATCTGTTCTATAATTCAAGCTCGCAACAATGGAAGATGGTGTACAGTTTCATTTTGGTTTATAATTCGGTAGCAATGAGCTCTACTCATTATCTTCTCCAGCTGATTGTTTCAGCAGCAACAAGGAGGACGACGCCTCCATCTCGTTGACACGTCCTTTCAGATTCTCACGGAGTTCCTCCAACGATGTCTTCATTTTCAAAAGCTCATCCAAGCCAAGTTCATTGATGGATTTTTTGTTTTTGAACAACCCATTTGCATTGATAGCCTTGTCGAGACCCTCCCCCCGTTTCTTCTCCAAATGCAGCTGCTTGAGCAAGTCGGTGAGTTCCTGGCTCAGCCTCTCCACATTAGCCTGCTGGCGAGCATCAACAGGGTCGTGAGCCTCACCTTTTTGTTTCGAGTCCTCATTTAGAAAGCGTTGAGCCACATAATCAACACTCGGGTGGCCAAACGAGAAAGGTTTCCCCCCTGGAGAGAAAACAACAATGGCAACCTGCACAGCACATAGGGTTGCAAGCTCGTTTGCCTTCTTGAAGAGCCCGTTCCGGCGCTTCGAGAAAGTCACTTGCCTGGAGCTGCTATCCTTGACCATTTTCATCTCTATCGTTTTGCGACCCATAGTTGTTCAGGAACGAAAGAGGAGATGAACGAGCAAACACATAACATTTGCCAAGTTTAAATAGGGAGAAAGTTGGGAAAGCGAAGTGGGGCTGATTAATGATGCCAGAATCAAAGAGTGTACACGGTTCTAATATTGGATTTTACTTCTTCATTACTTCTATATATGGATTATAATTTTGCCAATTTGGTAATGTTTTTAATGTCTTGCTTAATTTGCCTAACTCACGTAATTATGAAACTTTAAGGCTTTTTGTTGGCAGCATTTAATTTTTTAGATAGACCCATATCAGAGTTTGGGAAGGAATTTAATTTTGAGCTATATCTTACTTAATATTTTTCCTAAAATATTAATTTTATAACGTAATTATATTATTCACATCATAATTAATCATCCCTTCCTTCAATGTATATATTTCACTTGATCTATAGCCATCGCTTTCAATTTTAGAGGGCAAGAGGGCCTCTTAAAGTGTGGCTTCTATGAATGTAATATTAGTATAATTTTAGACATTTTAACCGGCCGCCTGTGTCATGTGTTCCAGAGCCACAACTGTTCATCAAAAGCCACGAAACCATACATATTATATCATGCATATATCTAATCCTGATATCTTTAATTTAGAATTTACCCACCCAAAGAGACATGTCTTGCATTAAAATGACATTTAGTGTGATGCAAACTGCGCACTTTTAGCCATTTTTGGCTAGAATTGCTTAAGAATCAACCTTCCAAATGAATAAATAAATAAGATACGGTGCCTGAAGAAATAATTGTTTTCTACATGAAGGTTGCAATATGGACAGCAAACAATATTATTTAGGCTTACTGATATATATATATATATATATATATGCGTATTGTGATAATGGCACCCTAAATTTGGAAGGGAAAGGTGGATGATACATTCAAACTTGCTGCTACTGTTCTTTCTTTCTCGTATTACACTGGAAAATTAGATAACAGTAAATTAATTATGTGATATTCATTACGTAATTTACAGGGTTTTGGGTAACCTAAACTGTCCAGGCAAGATGAATTATTTTGCATGTAACTCAGATTAATAATCTGAACACACGCAGAATACATACAGGTGCACCGCCCCTAGAGCAAAATAATGAAACTGAAAATGGTAATAGCGAAGCTATTTTAAGGTAATGTTTATCTGCAAATATGGGTCATTAATTAATGATGGAATAACAGAGGTTGCTTAACAGGAAAGCTAGCCATCAATCTTCCACTAAATTATTCGAAAAAATTTTAAGTAGAACGATTATATTTCGTTAATATAATTGATATATTCAATTTATTCAATTAATAAAATAAAAAAATTATTTATTGATAGTAAATAAAAAAATTAAAAAAATTTATAAATTTTTTTATCATCAATAAATAAATTTTTTTATTTTATTAATCAAATATTCTTACTATCTTAATTATTCTAACGTATTAAAATCATTTCACTTATAATTTTTTTAATTTGAGAAAATTTTACATTTTATTTGATGACCTAATTTATTAGAAAACAAATCTTCTTCGGGTGGACCATTTTGTTTTTAACTTTTATTAATTATTAGTGACATTTAAGCGATAATCGGCCATTAGAAAATAAATTGCCATTTAAGTGGTAATTGGCCATTAAAAAATAATTCAAAGCTTCTTATTAGTATAAATATATGGGCAGAATCTTCCTCTTCGACGAAAACGACCCTAGCTAGCTACTATATTTGAGTATCATAAAATTGGAACTGGGATTAAAACAGAAAAAAAGTGGAGCAACCCCAACTTTTAACCCCTTATATGTTTTATAAAGCCGGTATAGATCGTAGTTATTACCCCTGTCATAGCATCATTGTCCGATAAAAAAAATATATAGTTGGTGTTCCGAAATCATGAACTTACACATGGGTTGGTTGAAAAACCGTTGTTGTCTCATTCTTTAAAAGCAACTGCATTAATAAGATTATGAACCCTTTCCTGCAGGCAAATGGGAGATTGCCAAACCAACAAACAATTCATCGAGTATTAGACCAATTTAAAATGACAGACAGACAAAGACATGCAATACATATGCTGCCATCTGTTTAAAATTCGTAAACTGTGTGCTTTTCCGCAAAAGCATGCCAACTCGAAGTTGACAGAATGATAGTGCCGCAGGCCATGGAAGAACGAAGCTCGTATTTGAGGCGACACACAAAGTTGGCCAAGATTTGTTACAGAGAGATATTATTGCTCCATCTGCAGGGGCTCGCATGGGAATATTATAAGTGTTTTATAATTGTTTTCAACTTTGTTCTTCAAACTGTTGCCGAAAGTATGACCAACCCATCATAGTTCTGCTTCGATGGCATGAATTATTTTACAGTTATGCGTATCTATCTCTCTTTTATCTTGTCATTGGACCACCCCTTAGCCTTCGGTTATACAATATGGATATGAAGCAACCACCTCCACCACCATGTTATATATTCTTCACAGTATTAATTAGTATGACTTCGGGTAATTAAGTTCAACTTTACAAGAACATGGTTTGCTACTTTGCTTTGCCTGTTGTTTTTGCCAAATCGTGCAATTGATTCTGAAAACTGATTTGGAAATCAGCCTTTCCACACTACTTTATTCGGAATAATAGCTGGTTTTTGACAACAAATACTCAGTAAGAGATTCCTTTTTGTGAACAATAACGATTATTCTCAAATCCTGAAGGGAATCTCCAAAGAAAAATTTATTAAGCTAGCCGGCTCAGTGGGGTGGGGAATTCTCCCGCAGCAAGATCGTTATCTGAAAACCTTTGAGATCAATTCTCTATAACTGCAAATCTTGGAATTGATTAAAGCATAATAATAAAGTAAATTACACTGAGAATCCACTCTAAATTAAGTTTAAACATGATCATAGCATTAATTAATATCAAAGCTTATCAAGCTAAAGATTTCTTCTATAACCTATATTCATAAAATCTACGAGTGTGTCTAAATTATTTAAAATTTCTTAAAAAAATAATTGTGATGCAAATATTTAAAATAAATTATTTTAAATCATCGTCAACTCATTCTAATATTTAAATATTATAATTTTAAAAAGTACCAAAATTTTATAAAATATAATGTTACTATCTTAAAAACTAAACAACCATTGAATAATGATCATCGTAATATTTTTAATATATGTATGAACATAATATTATTATTTCATAAAAATATACATTTATTCATTATTCTTTTTATAAAAATATACGAAAACATTCTTTTTATTAAAAAATTTATTTCGGTATGTCAAAAAATATTTTAAATTTTTTATTAGTTAATATATATATTTTATATTCAATTGCATGACATAAATTCAAAAAATATGTATCTTAATCATCTAAAAACACTTGTATAGAATGTCAAAATCATTCTCGAACATCATCCATGAACAATGAAAACCATGAACGTATATATCCAAACTTCAACCTTTCTCTACATCAGATTACAAAGCATAACATCATTATAGGCAGATTGAATGGAATAAATTCCTTACCTTTTACTTTCGGTATCAATGCAACCCACATGCCCAAATATCACACAAAAACATTCAAGCTTTCAAATTCCAAGCCCTTGTTTAAAATTTTCTCGGAAACTGCTATCTACTTAGAGTTTCTTGCTTGGATGCTGTCATTTTCTAGCATATTCTTCCTTGACTTTTGCATCAAATTTATGTCCGTGTCGTGTCACAAATCAAAGAAACTAAAGGGAAAGATGATATATATTCATATGCTTATTAGTGTTCATCGGATTCGAATCCTCCGACTCCGACAATTGGCCACATGTTGCAATTATACTACTTTGGTAATCTTATATTTTTCCATCACATTAAGAAATTAAGAAACAAAAACTTATTGAAAAGAGAGTGAGTCATCAAATGAAAGCCCGTCGAGTTAGATAAATCAAGATTTTTTTTTAATTTTTTTATTTAGCTTTTAATAAGATTAATAGGACGTGACACAATTAATTATAAAATATTTAAATTAAATCTTTAACTTCTCAGTCCTTGTTGAATATGGTAATAAAACAATAGTAGATTGGAAGAAGCAATAGGAATACCTGGAAATATCGGGCATGTGTTTCTAGATACGCACGTATGTACAACTCAGTGTTGACTCCTCCACTTAACCCAATAACAGCCTGCCTGCCTGCCTGCCTTTATTTTGACTCACGAAACGCGGTGCAGTTATCATTCCTCTTTCTCCGCACCCACCACCTGAAATTACCAGACCACCCCAAAATCTCAGTAAATGCCAATTTCCTTACCGTTAGTGAAATAATACAACCGTGCTCCTTAACTGATTCAACTTTCCCTCTCTTATATAACTGCCCACCTCTCTCTTTCCTTGTATATCTGCACAAAAATACCATTATCAAGCCAGAGACCAGAAGCAAACAAGTTCTCTTGAGTTCTTGTCTGAATCATCATATGGGAAGAACAAGCACAAGCAGGAAGAGTAATAGATGGGACATGTTTAAGAGGTTGTTAAAGAGAGAGTCGTTGAGATGGAAGTTTTTGGGGAAGTGGAAGAGGATAAATTTTCAGATTTCTTTCATTGATGATGTTCTTTTCAAGATTGTATATGTATTTGAAGCTGTTGTCTTGGTAGCAACTCTCTGTTTCTTCTTCCTTTGTTGTGGTTGTCACTTCTGACAGTTAATTTGAAGTATTTTTGTTGTTTACATTGTCACGTTGGGTCAGTTCAGACATAATTAATCTGTTTAGATCTTTTAATGATGTTCTATAACTCTGTGGTTTAACTGAAAATCGTGGTAAGAGGATGTTTTTGTGTTGGATTTGGTTATGTGATATGAAAGCGGCTATGGTGGTGGCAGAAGTTTCAATGCAAGCTGTTTTCCGGGAAATTTAATTGCGGTTGTAGCGGGCATATCTGGTTTCACGACACAAATTTCTCGGAGAATGAGTCGGGCAGTGAAAGCTTGTGGGTTGGTTGATGGTGAAGCTAATTTGGTTTTCAGCTTTCCACAGCACTGTCGTTGCTGTAGTTTATTGATCAATTTTATAGAGCAGATGCTTATTAATTACTGCTCAAATGTAACTTTATTTCTATGAACTGATTCTCTATTTCTTAATCTCTTTTCAATGTGAGAGTTTGATTGATTCACTCTCGTCTCTGTTTTGGCTTGATAATTGTAAGGTAGTGAAGCAAAGAAATAGCCTGAATAAGTTAAAATGTCTGCCAAATTCCATGGAAATCTCAGAAGATAAAATGGTTAAATATAAATGAGTGAATGGTAACTGAAGCTAAAATGACTTACTGAGTGGGAAATGATGTACAATTTAAAACCTGAAAGTCAGCATCCCAGAGTTTGACTAAGCACATTCGTTTTCTTGGCTGTCAGATTAGAATATTTCAATTCAATTATATGCTATACACATTTGTGATTTGGATATTGAACCTGGAAACGCGTCCACTAACGTCCAACTAGGACCTGCAAGAAACATACTCGGCCACCGCGTTATAGAGGACCCCGACCACATCATGTATTGGAATGTTGCCGCCTGACAATTGCTATTATTATTCAAGTAATCATAGAACTTGAATCTCCTTCCCATGAAGCCTTATTTCTGGAAAGTCTATAAGGATATAACAATTGGAGTTGACGTTGAATGTTAATTAAAGATGTGATTCTCCGATCGACGCCATGGATCAATCCAAGCCAGCATCTTCCTCAGCGTCAGCGTATTGTTGTACTATTAGAACAAAAGCACTTACAGAATGTGCAAAAATTAACAAATCCCCCATCGCCCTCATCTCCGGGCAGTCACAACGTTCTAATAGACCCTCCGTGACCGGTGACGCCGTAACATCTCTTCCAACAACGTATAAATCAACCTTCTCTATTTCAAGTGTTCTCAACACCTCAATAGTTTCTTCTGCATTGTTTACCGTCTTCTCAGAGTAACTAACGTTGTTTCGCCGGCAGTCTTCTGGCTGAACTCGTTTACACTCATCGTAAAGCTGGTTTGGCCATTCATCACCGTAGGCATGATTAGTCTCTTTTTACATTTTTATTGTTTCCGGGGAGGAGCCGCACTACCGTTAGTTGAACCAACGGGTGCCCTGACATTCTCCATGCGTATGCTAGTGCCTCGCGGTCGTCCGGACCACCGATGAACAGCGAACAATGTGGAACATGCAGCTGTCAGACATTTTATTCGCTGCTGCTGGCTTGCCGAGTCCTTTGTCCATAAAGATACCCACATAACACAGCGCATTTTTTAATATATTCGAGTTGACCTTGCGAAAATAAGAGTTGCCATCCGTGGTATAACGCAGTGTGTTTTGTTTATCAAAAGGAACAATCATAACGCTATGCGTTTGTCTTCTGCGAGACTGCAAACGTCCTTGTGCATGGTGAGGAAATTGGACAACGACGTGAAGGTTGAACTGAGATGCTGAGTTTGTCTTCAAAGTTTCCTAAGGGATTGATGATCGGACGAGGAGTCGTCGATGCGGCTTTGCGCAGAGCTGCCGTTCTTGGCCGTGTTGTCGACAATAAGCATATCAGATGCGCTGCCGCTGAGCTCGACGAGGTGGAGGCCGAAGACGTAGATAGGAGACGGATTATGCCTGATACATTGTCGACCGAGTGGACGCCTGCGAGGATTCAGAGTTCAGCATCCTGTTTTGCACATCGTATGCTCCTGCGCTTGTATCGGGTTAGAGTGTTGAGGATCTGTACATGGCAGTAATGAGCGATGCTACTACGTCGGTCATTACCACTATAGCCACCACTATCACTGCATACTCTTGACGTGCAAAGCCTGCAAAATTACATTTCAAAGATGTTAACTAATGAATTAATGAAACATTATGTAAAATATAAATACCTTTGTTTGAGTTCTTATCTTAAAACTTAAACATTATGTTTAGACGCTAACCTTTTTGTCCCAGCCGAGGTTAAGGATGACTACAGTCAAGATCCCTTTGGTATTCATAAGCATTCCAAGAGCCAAACTGTCATGGAATGGCATGGGGTAGAAGAGAGAAACCAAGAGAGTAGTTAAAATCTTAAGTAAACAAGTCAAAAATACAATTATTCCCACCAGAAGCCAGTTGTGTACAGTACGAACATTGGTTATTATCCCACAAATTGCAAAGAATAAAACGGCAGCACAATCCCGGAAACAAAGTCTGCAAAGCTCTCAATAAGCACAGCTCCAAGCTCCCTATCAGGCATTATAATCCCAAAAACAAATGCCCCAACAATTGAATACGTGCCACACCCTACTGTCACAAATGAACACAGCACAACCCCATAAAAACAGAACAGAGAAAACGATCGCTGTAAACGTTGTTTTTACCTTTAGAAGTGCGGTGAATAATCCACAAAAGAACTAGACGGACTGCGTAGATGCATATTACTATGAATGCAATAGTCGTCGTGAGAGCAGACGGTGCATTTTTCGGACTTAAACGTATTGGTAAAACAATTGTCAGTAAAATCCAGGAGCAAATATCGCGATAGACAAGGCCAATCGTCCGGTTTCAGTATGGAGGAGCTTGAGTTCCTTCAGAATCCGAGCGTCGACAGGGAAGCCGTTGACGGTGAGCGTCAGGCCCCAAAAAAAGCAACAGCTGGGATCAGTAGGGAGATGCAAGAGACGTGCAGTGAGGAAAAACAAGCCAGCTCCTACGCCCATAGGAACCAATGCACCAGCAGCTGCAGTGTTGAGTTGTCTCTTGGTTGCATGCTTAATTGAGGTGATGTCCATTTCTAAACCAAGCAAGAATACGTAGAAATCCAAGGCCATGTATGCCACAGTCTCTAATGTCATAACAGATCTTACAGGAAATAATTTGGAGAAATACTTTCTCCTCCCAAAACACGATGAACCTAACAACAAACCACCCTATATAAAATGAATAAGAAATTTCATCATACACATATTCGAATCAAATAAATAACGTATGAATAAAGAATATTTTGCAAATTACAGACGTTCGCACTTAAAAGTTTTCTTACAAGAATATCTATGGCAATGCGGGGTTGATGCAGCGGTCGGAGAATGAAATAGAGAGAGCGAGTGATGAAAATGATACAGGCAAGTTGTGTTAGGAGAAGAGGGAAGGATAGAATGAGAGGTTTTGGCCGAACCGGACGCCATTTGTCGTGGTTACATTCAGAATCAAGCATGCATTAGAATAATTTTTATGGTTTTCATAAATTTGCATGCCCATTTTTCTTTTACTCCGCCTTTGACTTCTGGAAACGACCACCACCGTGCAAGCCGCCGTGAAGTTGGCGCGGTAGGAGTGAATAAGTTTAATTTTCTTGAAAAGAAATCAGGTGAGAGAGGACAGAAAATAAGACGCGACTTCTGTTAAATAGGGCATATTCCTATTTACCCATTGATGTGACGAGATTTACGATTCGAGTTCCACTGCCACGAAATTATATATGTGTGTGTGTGTGTGTGTGTGTGTGTGTGTGTGTATGCATGTAGTATTAATGGAGGAGGAGTGACCTGGGCTCTGTTTTTCAGGATCCAGCTTCCATGGTTGCACCAATTGAGTTTGAAGACTTTCTTACAATGCCGCCAGTCTAGTTTTTCTTTCGACAACGATTGCTAAACCATGTAAGAGTGCAACTTCCCCAATCTTCTCATTCGAAATATTCATACATTTCTGGTTAGATGTTCGTTCTGATAAATAAAATGATGGATTCACACTTAGAGAGCGACAATCAGCAATGAATTGATTCATACTTATGCGGCTGCTTTGAAGAAGGTGAAAGCAAGCTCTCAAATTCAAACATGAATAATAATCACATTAGCCGTACACAAATGGCACAGACAAATTCAGATTCAACACAGAAGTCGATTCATTAGTGTTCCATAAATCGATATACAACAAGTAGACCCTGTACTTTCTATTTCTACCGAAAATAGTGTTCTAATACATCAACAATCCTTAATCATACTCATCAAACTCAGAGTCGTCTTCAGTTTCTTGACCTTCGCCACTTTCCTGCATTCATTGAAGATGATCAATCAGCTTAACTGTGACACAATGAACAATGAGATGAAAGCAAAGCTTTTAAAATGTGTAACAAGTAGTGCAGGTACCTTTCTCTTCGTATAATCTGCCATGGCTCTGTCAAACTCGGCTCGTTTTTCTGTTGCAATATCATAATATTTAACTTTTTCCTAGAGGCAGAAAATGTAGATTAAGTGTTAGCTCTTACAAACATGTCACCCCTTTAGTCTTGAAAAATTATTGAATGCTATATTATCATATTTGACTTTGTCCCTCGCAACTAAGTATGTTTCAAGGAAACACGCAAATTAACTCAAAATTGGAAAACCGTGTTTTCAAAGTCAAGATTACTAGCACATGCATAATCTAAGAATACACATCCAAGAAGACATGAAAAGCAATTACTACATCCATATATCCACGAAACTCCTAGTTTGTTCACCTAGTCTGAACAAAATTTGCTGCACCATTTTAGGTACATCACAGATAATCTGAAATTGGCACTGCATATCACCGCAGCCATACTATAAACCATTTGAAAATTATAAGGAGCTAATACAAACATGCACGAACCTCATAGGTCATCATTTTCCACTTCTCTCCACATGCCTTGCCAATCTGAAACAAAATTGTCACGTAAGCCATTTACCATAATACCCATACACACAGAGAAAGAGACAGTTACAAGCTAGAAGAAATAATCTAGTACATACATCACGCATTGACTTGACATTCGGATTCTGCTCTTGAAATTCCTTACGAAAATCCTCCCTTCAAAATTGGGGTGGAATAGAGTTAGGAGATGCAATCCTAATAAAATTTGTAGTTTCACATATATAAGAGAAGTTATCTTCTAGGCTAAAAAGCATTGTGCTTAAGTTGAGCAATACTGATACTTTTCCAGTATAAGTGACAAAAGCAGAACCAGGAGAATAATTTTAAATGCAGCAAGGGCAAGTGTGTTAAGCCTGACAATTATCTCCACACTTCATGACTTAAAAAACTGGGGAGCTAACTTGTTAGGCTCTAATCATTGCACATGAAGATAGAGAATGGTCTTATAGATGCATTAATTTAACAAATTTGTGTGCTAATTAAAAAGTTGATGATACTTCCAAATCAGTCGAGAAAACCATCAGGGTTCATCTGCTAAAAATGATCATCCAACTCTAATTCGATTTCTTTCTCGCCTGAAAAATTATAAGCACGGACACTCTCATCAATATCCTTCCACTGCCTGCCCTCTTTCTCCAAAACAACAAAGAGAGAAGAAAGCCCATTCAGACAAATTCTCCTATTTACATGCAAGCAACAATAAACTAATCAAACAATCTGAAAAGCTTAGAGAGTGCATCAGAAAGAAAATGAAGGATAACTACATACTTTAGACACATATTTAGCTCATCTATTAAATGGGAGCAAATGTGGTGGTAGTGTGATAGAGATGCTGTATATCCATTACTCCCCCACCACCCCAGGCCAAAAAAATTGTGCTCAATATGCTTCATGAAGAACGCAAACAATAGAAAATTCAAAAGCTCTTCATGTTAGGCAACACATAATTGCCAAGTTTATTTTTGCATCAATTGTAAGCAAAAATGAAGTTATCACAGATGTTGAATACTATATCAAGACAGATGAATAGCAATAAAAAGAAAATAGAAAATAAAAGGCACATACAAGAAGTAGAAGAAAGCAGTAGGGGGTTTCTTGGGCTTCTTAGGATCGAGCTTCCCCTGTTTCTTCTTCTGCTTCATGGTCGGTTTCTTTGCTGAGTAGGGTTTCCCCTCTTTCTCGCTAGCAATTACACTCTGTCGACAAGGCCTCTTTCTCAGCACCATTTTCCTAATAGAATTCAAAGTAGCAACCTGTTTGGTTACTAAGAAAATCTTACAGAATATAAAAGGAAAAACAATTTAAGCCATCATTTTCAACTTCTCCTTTTACTGGTAATTAATATCATCAAAACGACAAAACCCTTTCCCGCCCAAGCCTAATATCGAATATTTTGCATATTCTAGCCCATAAGTATCCTCTGCCATTTCAAATAATACTCAATTAAATCGCCAAAAACAATCCCATAAATTTCAACTTTCCATTATTGAATAAGAACCATTAAAGGGAACTGAGGCTAACACTCTAGTCAACTCTTAATCATTTCATCGATTTTCATTCTTCTTCTGCTTTTAATGGATATTTAAGCTAACAAATTCAAACGCTTGTAGATTAATAACTATATCAAGAAGGTGAAAGAAGAGTACTGGTTAGAGGCTGTTTCGGAAGCAGAGGAAGACTTTTCCGTTGCTTTCTTCGCCATTTTTCCTTTCTCTTTAGTCTCGAGAGCTCTACCAATCCGACCACTTCGGCACCGTGGAGACTGGAGACTGGAGAACAGACAAAACGATGCGTACAACCATAGGACTCATAATCTAAAACGCGGCGTTTTGTCTCGCTGCTTTCCACGTTTTGTTAGGGTTTCAATAATCGTGCAAACAGTATCGGAAGATGGACAAAGTTTTATAAAACGTTTTTAATAAAATTAGGTCACCTATTTAATGTTATTTATTTATTAATTTTAATTAATTATTATTAATTATATTTTAAAAATATAATTATACATAAAATAATTTTAATTAATTATTTTAAAAATTAAATATAAATGACATTATTATATTGAACAATTTTAAAATAATCTTATTATGTTAATAATTACTATAATTCATTAAATTTAAATTAAATATATATAATAATAAATTATTTAATTGATGCACGAAATTTATTCATCTCCCCT
>CP135572.1:5122858-5259414 GCA_032401905.1 Swietenia macrophylla
TTAAAGTAAAATTTAAAATATATAATATAAAAAATTTGAAATATAAATACAAAATTCAAAATAATTAATTTAAAAACTTTTAAAATATAATTTATTTTATATTTAATATTTCTAACTAATATCTATATATGTATATACACATGGTTGGCTATGGTATCCATAAGCATAGTTGTTGATTTATTATTATTATTATTATTTTTTTGTGCGTTGGAATTTGAAACTAACTTTGTTAGAATTTGAAACGAAAAAAATATTAAAATAAATAATAAATAAATTTAAAATATATAATAAAAAATTTAAAATATAAATAAATAATATTTAAAATAATTTTAAAAAAATTAAAAAAAATAAGAACAATGATACGTCGGATGTCCTGTAATAAATTATCGGAGAAATAAACCGAAAGATTTATGGCGGCGGATTGATTTTTGCCACGCATGATTCAGAGAAAAAGGAAGTCTTCAAGTCAAATACCACTACAACTACCACTCGATTATTTAATTCACGGAGCAACGCATGGTCCACGAACAACAAATTTCTTTGTCTTATTTATTGTTCAAATTTATGTTTGTAATAAATAATGCCTAAACCGTTCACCCAAATTTTCAATTTCTCACTTAATTTGCACAATTTTTTTAATAATTTTATATAATAATAATAATAATAATAATAATAATAATAATAATAATGTAAATTATCACTTAACAAAAATAAAAAATTTTAGTTAAAATAGTTTTATAAATAAAATAAAAAAATTTAGTTATTGATAATGAATAAAATTTTTTAAAAAAATATAAATTTTATTAGTAACATTAATTAGACAATAAAAATTTTATTTAATATTTTTTATTTATTACTAATTAATAAAAATTAAATGATATTATAATATCAACTATGCTCTTATTTTAAAATTTTTAGATAAAAATATATTAATTACAAATTTGAGTAGGTATTGTATTAATGGTTTAATTTAAACCAAGGGGTGATATAAATACAAGTCACAGTCCATAGACATATATATATATATATATATATTAATGAAATTAAAGAAGTGTCTAGATGTTATTTATAATTATATTTATTACGGTCCAATTTGGTGCATTATGTTATTAGGTAAACAAATTTGACCGGTAACTTTGTGCACACATACATTCAATGCATCAGCAGGCAGTGGTTGAATACCTTTTTCCAGACTTATTAAACAGTGAAACGGTGTCGTTTCCACATCGGAGCGCTATAAAATATAATAACAAATGGATTCTTGTATTTGTATGGATTTTCAAATACATGCATACATTTTTCATTCGTTGGATATGAGGTCCTAATTCCGGGATTCTGGATTCACACTCAAATGAATGTTTAGTCTTGGGATGTATGATTGGTTGATACGGGGAATGGTGAAAATTAGGTCATTTTGATAGGAAATATGGATTTGTTTAATATGAACGAAGAAATTATCGCATGTTTTTAACAAAGTATGAAATGTTAGGGACCTGAGTGCTATTATCTTGAAAATGAACAGAAGGATTTAGACCGTCCGATCGGATCACGCGGCTTATGTATCACACGCTACAGTCCACACGCACACACAGTAGCTCAACCACAGTGGCCTACTTACAGGTATAGCAAAGCACTGCAACATTTCCTTCCCACTGTGGCTCAGCTTTTTAAAGCAATTCAATTCCCACTGAACTTCACGGAACTATCCATCGTTGTCGTCGCCTCTTATTCTTCTCGTTGCAAACATAAACAGGAACACTAAGCATGCAGTCTCTTCAGTCCACATCTCTTCATGCTTCTCCGCTAAATCCACTCCGCAAGAAATCCAGCTTCAACCGCCCCCACAATGCCAGAGCCACTACCAGGAAAGTCTCGTTTGTTACCGCTTCTTCGATGAAATCGGCACCCAAACGAGAGGCGGACCCGAAGAAGCGCGTGGTGATTACTGGGATGGGTTTGGTTTCTGTGTTTGGCAATGATGTCGATGCTTATTACGATAAGTTGTTGGCTGGTGAAAGTGGGATTACGATGATTGACCGGTTCGATGCCAGCAAGTTTCCGACCCGGTTCGCGGGCCAGATCCGGAGTTTTTCTTCGCAGGCGTATATTGATGGGAAGAATGACCGGAGACTTGATGATTGTTTGAGGTATTGCATTGTCGCTGGCAAGAAGGCTCTCGAAGATGCGGATCTTGGCGGGGATACCTCAAAGGTCAGTTAATCGACTTCGTTTTGGGTTATTTTGTTGATTTTGTAAGGCTTAGCGTGAATTATAGGTTTAAGAAATGTTCATTTGGTGATTTGTGGCGAAAGTAATTCATGCACGAATGAACTCTTGGGATGCCATGTCTTTTTGTTTTCCTTTTATTTATTAGTTGAATTTGCAGCGGCCTGGTATTAAATTAGGAACTCCTGTACCATTGCAAGTGATCATATTGAGGATCTTCAGATCTCCCCACAAAAATATGGCTGATAAGTTTTAATTCCCATTACTTGTTTTCTTCCTTACGTAAATATCGATGAGTATTTATGTAAATTGCAGATCGATAAGGAACGGGCTGGGGTTCTTGTGGGAACAGGAATGGGTGGTCTTACAGTGTTTTCTGATGGTGTTCAGAATCTAATAGAGAAAGGTTATAGGAAAATATCCCCGTTCTTCATTCCATATGCTATTACAAACATGGGCTCTGCTTTGCTTGCAATTGACCTTGGTTTCATGGGTCCAAATTATTCAATATCAACTGCCTGTGCTACCTCCAATTATTGCTTTTATGCTGCTGCCAATCACATCCGTCGAGGAGAGGCTGATTTGATGCTTGCCGGTGGGACTGAAGCAGCCATTATTCCTATCGGATTGGGGGGTTTTGTTGCATGTAGGGCGCTGTCACAGAGAAATGATGATCCGCAGACTGCTTCAAGGCCATGGGACAAAGGTCGAGACGGGTTTGTTATGGGTGAAGGTGCTGGAGTATTGGTAAGTTTGCATTTGTTAGCACACTAAGCATACAGCATATACACATTTGTACTTGCTAATTTTGATTAGAATTTTTGGGGTAATTACGTTTTTTGCATTATAGACACAAAAGTTTTGTGAAAGTTAATATTTTTTTTGATAGGTGATGGAGAGCTTGGAACATGCAGTGAAACGAGGTGCACCAATCATAGCAGAGTACTTAGGAGGTGCCATTAATTGTGATGCTTATCATATGACTGACCCTAGAGCTGATGGACTTGGAGTGTCCTCATGCATTGAGAGCAGCCTTGAAGATGCTGGTGTGTCGCCTGAGGAGGTAAATCCTTTTGTTTTCTGTGAACCAGTCCTCTTATTCTGTAGTGCTGTTTACCATAGCATAGTCTTAGTGTGAAATGTCAGGGTAAGGAACATTTGATTATAATTATTTGCATTGGAGTTGAAGTGACTGATTATGCATTCAGGCTGAAACTTAAAAATTGATGATTAAGCAGAAGCAAACTCAAATACAATTGTAAAGCATTGTGTAAGCATGCATCAGTTTGAGCACTTGAAGTAATTTTGGGCACTATGGACTGTAAGAGGCATTGCAGTCGTATGTTTTTGTGTTTTGGCTTGCTCACTCAGTCTGATCATCGTTAATGACCATGTCATCACTTTATCATCTTAAGTCTATTGGTCATTTGTAAGCCATAAAGCTGCAATTGAACTACTCCTTTTCAGGTCAACTACATAAATGCTCATGCAACTTCCACTTTAGCTGGTGACTTAGCTGAGATAAATGCTGTTAAAAAGGTTTTCAAGAACACGTCAGAGATCAAAATCAATGCCACCAAGGTGCTCCTTCCCCCCCCCCCCCCCCCCTTCTCTTCTGAATTTGGCCAGGCTAAGGAGTTATAATGCTATCTTGCTATTGGCTACTGTTCTTTCTTCTAACTTGTTTTCAATATTTTTTAGTCCATGATAGGGCACTGCCTCGGTGCAGCGGGGGGTTTGGAAGCAATTGCTACTGTGAAGGCTATAACCACAGGATGGCTGCATCCTTCCATTAATCAATTTGTAATTTTACTTTCTCGTTTACATTTTATTTTCTTCAGACAGTTTAAACTATCATGCTTTATGCAGTACAAGCCCTAAACTTATGCAGTTATTAATTTTTGAATGTAAATAACCCCTGGGGGTTGGGTTGAGTGATAAAAAACCCTTGGATACAACCAAGAGGTCAATGTTGTAAAGTTCAACAGTGTTCCCAGTTTTAAAAGGATTTCATAGTATAAAAATAATGTAAATAACTATAATTATCTATTTTTATGATTGTTTTGCAGGACAACTTAGTCTTTTATATTTGATTGGCATGGGATAAGAGAATAATAGATAATCAATTTCTTAATGGGAAAAATTTTAATTTGGAATGGTGTGTCAAATGTTGTTAGCTCATTTTTAAGATATAAAGCATTTGCCCCTTGCACGATCATCATGATGTTTATTATATTCTTTTCCATGAATGCAGGACCCAGAGCCTTCAGTTGAGTTTGACACTGTGGCCAACAAAAAGCAGCAGCATGAAGTGAATGTTGGTAAGATGCTGAAATATTTTAATCCATGGCACTATCATTTTCAATTTTTTAAAGCTGGAATCCAGAATTACTCACTTCAGTGTTTATCTATTTCAGCCATTTCAAATTCATTCGGATTCGGCGGGCACAACTCCGTTGTGGCATTTTCTGCGTTCAAACCCTGACGATTTTAGATCATTCAACCTATTCCTGTAGGAGATAAGTCTTCAAGATCTGGTCACTAATTAGTCATGGAGCCGCTTCATCCTGGTTCTTGAGTTGGCGCATATTTAGTTCTACTCTTGTGCAGTAATAATTATATGTTGAATTGTAGCCTTAAAGGGATTGTGAGCCATTTTCAATTTTTAACTATTGGACTGGTGAGGCTAGCAGCCAGGCATGGAAATTTTGTCAGTTTATAAATTATGTTATGCTTTGGATAGGGGAATGTGCCGTAAGGCCCTTCCATTTAACATCAATCTTGAATCTTGAGTATCTGTTGTTGTTCACTGTTTGGTAATGTAGGATTTTAATCAATGGATACTGGAATGAATGAATCAGTTTCTGTTTCTGGATTTTTGCCAACCAAACTGGGCTCCTAAAGTTTGTCAGGTAGGCTACTAGATAATAGGATGTTAAATTTTTATTTATTTTTTATTAAAAATTATTTTTTTTATAGAAATTTTAACCATTCGGATTTCAATTATTAATCAATCGACCATTTAAATCCTAAAAGAACCATAAGTGATGATTTGCTTCAGTATTGTATTTCAATCTTATAATTTATAAAAGGAAAAGAAAAATACACCTAATAATTGGCTAATATATTAGTGTAGTTTAGCCCAACTACTTTCCCACTCACTCCCCTATCTTCCCGCCAAAACAGAGGCAGTCTTTATCTCGTTCCCGCCAAAACCACGAACTGGGGTGAAACGAAAAAGACCCATTAGCCACCTTGCCTTCATTCTTTCGCTACTCTTATCTTTTCTCTTACTCCCGATCGGACAACCGGAGTCGGAACCAGAAAGGCCAGTGGAAAAAGAAATGGATATCGGTCAACAAGAATTTCAAGAGCGCAAGCGAGAGTTCTATGATTTCTTGGAATTAAGTGTACGTTTCCGTTTCTTGTAGCCATTTCTTTTTTAATTTGTTATGCATACTTTTACCTGTAATGAGATGATTTTCGTTGCTTTTGGCGATATTTAGATTTACCAAGATGAGATCAAGGCTATGATCAACCACAAACGCCGCCGCCTCATCGTCAACATCTCCGATCTCTACACTTTCCGTGAAGACTTGCCTCCCAGGTTTTCCTACTTTTCTTCCCAGAAAACCAATTAGACAACAGATTGGACGACATATTTCATTATTGAACGATTGGGTTAATTTTATTAAGTTTTGGTTTCTTATTTTTTTTGGATGTTCATACAAATGACACCCCACCCTAAAAATAATAATAATAATGAAGAAACCCTTCTCAATTGACTAGAATAATGCCGTAATTGGATATCTGATGTTAATTTTATCTATTCTGAGTGGTTTTATCGTAAGTCTACTTGTAATTTTTTTTTGGCGTTTCATGGTGCTTGTTATGTAATTTTTATCATATGATTTTTGCCGAACTTAGGCTTCTTAGGAATCCGGGTGAATACATGCAACCATTCTGTGATGCAGCCACAGACTGGGCACGCAATGTTGATCCTAAGTACTTGAAGGAAGGAGAACAAGTTCTTGTGGGTTTTGAAGGCCCTTTTGTTTCTCGCTGTGTCACTCCAAGAGAACTTCTATCTCAATTCATCGGCTCCATGGTCTGCATCGAGGGCATTGTCACCAAATGTATGCTTATCTTTCAACCCTGCTATGTTATAGTATATACTTTCTAACTATATAATATATTTAAGTTATGATCTTGATGATATATATCTAACCTGAGCTTCTTCTCATTTTTAGGCTCTCTTGTAAGGCCAAAAGTTGTTAAAAGTGTTCATTACTGTCCTACAACTGGAAGCTTTACTACTCGTGAATACCGAGACATTACATCAAATATGGGTTTGCCCACTGGCTCCGTGTATCCCACAAGGGTAATCTCAGGTTTCTAGCATTCATAATTATGATCTTATTGTTGAAGAGGCTCTCTCTCATGGACATCAGTGTTTCAGGATGAGCATGGTAACTTATTGGTGACTGAGTATGGGTTGTGTCACTATAAAGATCATCAAACTTTATCAATGCAAGAAGTGCCTGAAAAAGCTGCTCCTGGTCAGCTTCCACGAACAGTGGATGTCATAGTTGAGGATGACCTGGTTGATTCATGCAAACCTGGAGATCGTGTGGCTATTGTAGGGATATATAAAGCTCTTCCTGGAAAAAGCAAGGGCAGTGTGAATGGAGTGTTCAGGTATCTCCAGTCAAGTACTTGTTGCACTTCTTTTCTTCTATATGACGAATGTTGTCTGCCTTCTGAACTTGACAGTTTTTCTTTTTTTTTTTTTGGTTTCTCTTATGCAGGACTGTTCTGATAGCTAACAACGTTTCTCTACTCAATAAAGAAGCAAATGCACCTATCTATACTCCTGACGACTTGAAAAACATAAAAAAGATTGCTGAGAGAGATGATACATTTGATCTGCTTGGTAATTCACTTGCACCATCTATATACGGGCATTCATGGATAAAGAAAGCTGTGATTTTATTGATGCTTGGTGGAGTGGAAAAGAATTTAAAGAATGGTACTCACTTAAGAGGGTGAGTTAACTTGAGTTCTTTCATGTCAGTATATGTTTATGATTGATATCATAATCACAATCTCGCTACTCTGGCCATGTGTTTTAATTACATGAACCAAACCTTCCCTATTCTAAATTTTGCTATATTCAGGTCTATGACTTAATGCTCCTCACATGGTGAGTCGTGTTCTTTTTAGGGACATTAACATGATGATGGTTGGCGATCCCTCTGTTGCAAAGTCTCAACTTTTGAGAGCAATAATGAATATTGCTCCCTTGGCTATATCAACCACTGGTCGGGGTTCTTCTGGTGTTGGTTTGACGGCTGCTGTTACTTCTGATCAAGAAACAGGTAAGGCACCTCAATGGGCTCTAGCAATTTAGCTATATATTTTTCCTTCTCACTTACCACCAACCCGGTCCTCCCAAGCACAAAACAATAAGTCATTTAAATCTCTTGCCAAAGTAGATTGATGTAGACCTCATGCTCCATTGCAAGAGACTATTTCTTTGTAGACATTTAGCTTTACATGATAGCTTATTGGAAAATGAATATAATTGTCAACAGGAGAAAGAAGACTAGAAGCTGGTGCCATGGTTCTTGCTGATCGAGGTGTTGTCTGCATTGACGAGTTTGACAAGATGAATGATCAAGATCGTGTTGCTATACATGAAGTAATGGAGCAGCAGACTGTGACCATTGCCAAAGCTGGTATTCATGCATCTCTGAATGCTCGATGCAGTGTGGTAGCTGCTGCTAATCCTATCTATGGAACTGTAAGTGGTACATTTATAGCTAATCATAGTTATATGTTATAGTCCAAACAACTACATTGCTTCTTATTAATGTTTCATTTGCTTGACCTGATTTTATGCTGGTTGTTGGTGGCATCTACAGTATGACCGTTCATTGACTCCAACAAAGAATATTGGACTTCCAGACTCTTTGCTTTCCCGTTTTGATTTACTGTTTATTGTATTGGATCAAATGGATCCTCATATTGACAGCCAAATCTCGGATCACGTCTTGCGGATGCACCGTTATCGATCTGTAGTGGATGGAGGTAGATAGCTGTTTTCGCGTGTTTAATCATGTTATGGCCTCTGTACAGTGAAAGCGTTAGCTAATGAAACTTAATAATGCAGGAGAGGCAGGACTAGATGGGAGTTCAAGGTATGGGAGGGCAGATGAAGCTGATACCGACTCATCTGTCTTTGTCAAGTATAACCGAATGCTGCACGGGAAGAAAACACAAAGGGGACAGAAACGTGATACTCTCACCATCAAGTTTCTTAAGAAGTATATTCATTATGCAAAGCATAGGATTCAGCCTGAGCTAACTGACGAGGTTGTGATTCTTATTTACTTATTCAATTTTTTTTTAATTTGTTGATCTACTTGTTTTATCATGTCATTTTAAATTGCTTCTCTGCTCTGTCCTTTTAAATTTAATATAACTCATAGTCTTTTTCATGTGGATTCCTTCATAGTTCTTGTATACATCTCTGCAAACATTGTGTAATTTGACTGTCTGGAGCTCATATTAATATTTTTATCAACAGGCATCTGAACACATTGCAACTGCATATGCTGAACTCAGAAATGCTAGTTCAAATGCAAAGGTCAGTTTTGTAATTAGCTAACTAGCTATCTTGGACATGATCACTACCATGATGATTCTGTTAATCATTTGCTATGTTGCTTGGTATTTGTAGACTGGAGGAACCCTTCCTATCACGGCAAGAACATTAGAAACCATAATTCGTCTCTCAACTGCTCATGCTAAAATGAAGTTGAGCAGGAAGGTACTTGATTCTGTCATGTTTTAATGCGCTTTTACACAAATGTGATGAATGATGATATTATTGAATGAGTGTTCACTGTTGAATGGTGGTTTTCAGACATTAATTTCATCCTTTGAATTTCCTTTTTCTTTGAACTAATGGTGGAGGGGACCCTTTCATGCTTATAGGGCAACTACCTTTTGCACGTGATTGGAGTTTGATTTGCCTGGTTTCCACGCAAAATAGTGTTTGATAAATGTATCTTGGCAGGTTTCAAAGTCTGATGTTGAAGCTGCTCTAAAAGTTTTAAATTTTGCAATATATCATAAAGAATTAACTGAAATGGAGGAGCGTGAACAAGAAAGGCAGAGAGAACAAGAGAGAAATCACAGAGTTGAGCACCCAGGCGGAAATGACAGAGCAGATCGTGGTACTGATGATAATGAACAGTGAGCATAACAACCCACTTTTTTTCTATGGACAATGTCATATACCTCAAGAAGCATTATCTTGGTTTTAATACATCAATTTTGAAAGTCAGCGCTTACCCTAGGTCTCTTAGTGATTGTATTGTGTAAATCATAGAAATATTTGGATGAATAAAAATGATAGAACGGAATTGAACCTTTTTTTGTTCCGGGCTTAGTGTAGCGGGTACTATTGCCAATCTGAACAATCAGGCTTTTCCTGCTGCCCAGATGTATGTGGCAACCTTATGCAAAAATGCTGAGGGCTAGGAGAAAATTTTGGTCTTCTTTAATTTGTTTTGCCATGTTGGAATACTCTTCTTGCTAGTAGCCTGAAGTGTTTTTATTAGGCATGTTTGATAATCAACAGCAGATGCTTTGGAAATAGATCAAATATTTATAAAACATGATCGTATTTGTCATAAGTTGATCAAGGTTTTATATCTTGCTTTAAATAGTTCAACCAATGCCATGGAAGTAGATGAAGCTCCTGCAGCTGAATTGGGTGTGAATGTCTCTCTTCAAAGGTCCGTGTGCCAGCAGGCATTTGCATTATCATATTATAATTTTTTTCCAATTTATGCATTTGTTTTGCAGTTACATCTTCCTATGTATAGTTATCTAACTTTTCTATTATTTGCTTGCAGAACTGAAGCATTTAATTCAATATTTGGTCAACATATGAGAGCAAATCGCTTGGATTTGATAACCATTACAGAACTAGAGGAAGTTGTCAACACCGGCTCAGATGCACACTATTCAAGGGCAGAGATAGTATTCCTATTAGAGGTGCAGTTGATCTTTTGTAAATTCATCAGAATGATAGCATTAACACAATTTAGGGAAGACATCAAATTTGAAATTCAAGATAACATTAACATCATTTTAGTCCCACAAATCCCATGACTAACTTTGCTAATTTGCTTTTGAGTCCTGACTAGCCTACTTAAGGATTGCTAAATAATTTAAAAAGTTCTATGTAATTGTTCAGAGACTGCAAGATGATAACAGAGTGATGATAGCTGATGGAATGGTACATATGATATCATGATATGTAAGAGCGGCTGTCGTGATGGCAAAATATAAGAAGGTTAGTCATTACTTTAATTTTTGCAACTGGCATTGCTTAGATTGATCTGGTTTGGCTTTGCTCTTAGTGAACAGATTCTTTTTGTGTTCTTGAAAGGCCCATTTTATGTTATTTATATTTTTGTTTTCTGGTGTACAAGCTTTTGTCAGCAATTTGTATTTGAAACCAATAGTCATATCATAGTCCAGATGGTGTTTCTATCTGGGTGAATTTACTTGAATGTTGTTTTATTAGAATTATCTTTCTAATCTCATTTTGTTCAAGAGAGTATGCTTTTCAATTATCGGTAACTTACAGAAAGTAATGAACATTAGGTTGGCCGAAATTCTCTGGCACAGAGCATCTTTGGAGTGAACACAGAGCCTGAAAATTTGATTAACTGCTGAACCTACGTTTCCAATTAACGAAAACTCCTTTTTCCTTGAGGAAACTGGAAGCTGGAATGGGGAATTGCTTGGACATGTTAGATCCCTGTAAGCAGGGAAGAAGCTATGTATATTTAATTTTTTGTACGTGCTTGGTAGGTCACCTGTTCCTGCGTGGCCCCTCCTGGAGGTGAATCAAAGATCACAAAGAAAAGTTGATGATGCACGTACAATTTATTTCTCAATGAATTTTTCATTTTTCTTTTAAATGCTGGGGGATATGCTGAAATGGGTTTTTCTGCTGGGCTATTAATCGATTGTAATCTTAGGTTACGTGATCGTGGTTGCCAATTTTGATTCACTTCATGTAATATCGTATACAAGTAGAAATTTAAAAAAATAAAAAAAAAAGGGTCGTGAAGTCGTCACAAGTACTTACCATAAATTGAATATATATATTTATATATTTGTGGAAAGCAGTCCGAGGTTAGGAATTAAAACTGCGGGCAAAGAAGACAACAATGGTGAAAATTTTAAGTTAGATTAATTTTTTTAAAAACATGTTAATGGGTAGCAACGTGGCAAAGCCATGGCTTTGTAATTAGAGGAAGCCGTAAACAGAAGAAATAATCGAGTTGTGTCTGTCTATGGCCACTCATCTTGTTCTGGGAAATTCTCCAAGTCTCTGGACTCTAAGCTATTACCTTTACCCACGCCATTGCCCTTTCTCTCCCACTCACTGTTTAACAAAACCCTTCTCTGTCTCCGTCACCACCAAAACCAGGTCTCGTTCACTCAACTCCACTAAGGTAATACTCCAAATTTCTTTATTTTTTTTCTTTTAGTTTTTCGTTAGTTGGGAAATTTCTTGTTCTTGATGGGCAATATAATGCACACATGATTTCGTTTCCAAGAAAATTTTAAAGAATGATAAATTTTGGATGTTGAGTAGTTTTCTTAGTTGGGTACCCTGAAAACACTGGCACTTTACGACTAGCAGTGATAAGAAAGATTTCAACTTTACTTTCATTTCCTCCGATTTCTCAGCTGCCAAACAGGGTGTCACTGAGTTCCATGAAATGAATTAGTACTCATTGTGCCCTTGTAGCTCTCCCATGTGAAATCGTCATTTCTCTATTTGTTTGTTGTTAGATGGAAGGAAGTGAAATAACGGAGGAAGTAACAGAGAATACAGAAGAAAAGGTAAATGTGAAGAAGAAGATATTTGTGGCTGGAGCAACAGGCAGTACTGGGAAAAGGATTGTTGACCAGCTGCTGGCAAAGGGTTTTGCAGTCAAGGCCGCTGTTCGTGACATGGATAAGGCCAAAACTACTCTTTCCAAAGACAACCCAGCTCTTCAAATTGTTAGTTCTTTCAATTTCTCAAGTACATTACTGCAGGCATTTAGTAGAACCTGATATTCATATTTTATTTTTCTTAATTTTAGGAATTATGTTGAGGTTTTTTTTCTTTTTATTTTGGGTAGGTGAAAGCAGATGTGACCGAGGGTTCTGCCAAACTAGCAGAAGCTATAGGGGATGATTCAGATGCTGTTATATGTGCCACAGGGTTTCGACCTGGTTGGGATTTGTTTGCTCCTTGGAAGGCAAGTTGGTTTTGTATCAATTCAGCAGATATTCGATGCTTGTTTTTACTCACTTCTGTCTTTTTATATAGACTCATATTCATGTCATAGAACAAACTTTTGATAATGCTCACACAAATATTCCTTTACCTTGTTTCTTGCTACTCTATAACTTTTATTTATACCTGTATCAATCCAATGGGCAAAGACACCCGTGTTTTAGGCCTAGGAAATGCCTTAATCCTTATCTAACGTTTATTGTGGTTTGGGGTTACAAATTCATGAGAAGACTGGATATCTGGTTTAGCTCCTCGCAAATTTTCTGTTTGAGAATGTTTACTTGATATGCATACCTGAAGTAACGAAATCAGCTTCTGTTAAAACTTTTTCATGTTAAGTTTTACAGTGTAGTTATTAACATGTAAACTAGAAATCAATCCTCCATCTTGTTTGAATGCATGAGAGTTCATTGCTTTTACTACTTGATTGTCCTGTTGCTATTTTACTGCATCTTTCCTGACTATTTAGAAGTTTATGTAGTGCAGTTATATTGAGCTAATCTTGTTGTTGCAGGTAGATAATTTTGGCACGGTAAACCTTGTTGAAGCATGTCGGAAACGTGGTGTGAACAGATTCATACTTATAAGTTCCATTTTAGTCAACGGAGCTGCAATGGGGCAAATACTTAATCCAGCTTACATTTTTCTCAATGTGTTTGGCCTCACCTTAGTGGCAAAGCTTCAGGCAGAGCAATACATTAGGAAATCTGGTATTAACTACACAATTATAAGGCCTGGTGGATTGAGAAATGAACCACCAACTGGAAATGTTGTCATGGAGCCAGAGGTAAAGCATTCATCTAAGAACTTCCAACTTTCAGATTTCTTTTTATACTCAGTCATGCTCCTCAAAAGTTGACATTCTCTCTCCCTCTTCAGGATACTCTTTATGAAGGTACCATTTCTAGAGATTGGGTTGCAGAAGTTGCTGTTGAGGCATTAATCCATCCTGAATCATCTTACAAAGTCATGGAGATCGTCTCTCGTGCTGATGCTCCTAAGCGTTCATACAAAGATCTTTTTGGCTCCATAAAGCAACGATGACTTCATATTTAGAATAAATATGTGAGGTGTGATAACCTCTTTTGTGACATGCCAAATAACATTCAGGCTTCTACTTCTGCATGCAGAGCAATGTTTCTGATTCCTGTAATAGAACTTGCATGTTCTTCAGAGCTTGGAATCTTCGTATAGTTTGAAATATTAGTTTTATTGCTGGTTTCATGTCTACAATTATTGTTACTTATTCCTTTGTACTAACAGAAGAAACTATATATTAATTACTCTCTAGTGCACTAGGCAGTTAAAACTTCAGTTTTTGTCAGGATTCGTTGCTCTGACGGGAAAAGAAAATAGAAATTGACATCAGGACATGAAGCCAAACTTCGTCAGTAATAAGAAATTATTTATAAAGGACCAGAGCAACCGATAATTTGCAGAGGCTAGGAAATCATGAAGAACTATTAATCTCTTGCTGAGTATAAAAGATAAATCATTGGGTAAATTTAGAAGCTCTGAATGAAAAATTAATCGCTTCAAATTACAATGAATCTTCGCGTACTCTAAAGCAGAAATCTCTTGGAGGAAACACAAGTGAGTAGACAATGAAAGAGTTAAGGTGCATAAACATTCACCAAATAACCGAAAATTGAAAATGATGAAATTTAAAATAACCAAGCCAGAAGAGAAGCAATGGTTGCAACAAGGAAAGTAGGAACACCCAGAGCATCTCCAGCGCTTTCCATTGGTACTGGCGCGATTCCTCCCAATTCTTCAGCCGCATTCGTGGCGCTGAAAGTGGCGAAAGCCAACAAAACCATGATGTAGATGGTGAAAGCCATGCTCATTTTGCAACGCTCCATTTCTCACTAAATTCTTGAGTGGTTAGGCACAAGTTGGAAACTGATTTGGTGGGAAGGTTGCACAAGTGATTTTGTTTACATTCTGACTAAAATGAAGACTACAGATCATTTTTATAGGACTGTTTTAGCATATAACTAAAACTTGCCACCTATTTTGTGTTGGTTTGTCCGCAAACAAAATGATTCGAAGGTGGGGGGCTTGCTGTCAGTATAATTTTCATTTTGTCACCCCACTAATCTCTGAACCAGCCTGGAATAAACTGGGTAGTGGCACGTAAACCATATCGCAATATCGCAAATGCCTAAAACAATCATTGTTTCCTGCTTCCAGCCATGATATTTGCTTGTAGCATGTGATATTTGCCGCATTATATAAGAAGTTTTGGCCGAAGTCTGTGTAAACTTTTCTGGAAACTGTGCTGGCTATATTATTTCTCACGCTTTGGATATTAGATAATTTAGACAGAGGTGTTGATTAAGCGTTATTAATTAATTGAAAGCTTTCGATTTTAGCAATGACAGCCATGTCAGAGTGTCAGTTTGCTAATTTTTCTACAGATATACAGACATAATATGGGCATTTTTTTTTTATTCAGGCATGCGGTTAGTACTGAGAAACAAATATATCATATAGGAAGGAGAAAAGCCTCGTATGTTTTAGTAGCCTGGGCATGTAATGGTTTTGAGTTGGGTTGGCATTTCAAAGCTGGCCTTTACCTTTTCTTTTCTTTTAACATTCCATTTCTGGCTCTTGAAAGTCTAAAGAAACATAACAATGCTGCTGGGTAATTGTTTTACCAAGAGAATTTTGGACTCTAATTATCTTTGTCAGAATCATCTGCCCTGCTACAATGGCATTTTGCTGGGGAAGGTGAGTCTGAACTAAGTATAAATATTGAGTTCTTCTAACTGAATAGATACATCGAGTTGTTAAACCTAAAAACAAAATCGTAACAAATACATATCTATTTAGTTGTTGAGTTCAAACTGTCACAAGAGTATTATTGGTTTACGAGGTAATTTGAAATTTTTACTAGGGACTTTCATCACGTATGGGGAAATCACCATAATATTAGAGCTCAGAGTCTTCGAACAGGAAATTCTGTTCGAAATGATTCTATGGCTTGAACTTGGTACTGCTGTTAAAAACACCAAATTGTATGTCGAAATGCAGCCAGCACAAACATAATTCCAG
Source organism: Swietenia macrophylla (assembly GCA_032401905.1). Lineage (NCBI taxonomy): Eukaryota > Viridiplantae > Streptophyta > Magnoliopsida > Sapindales > Meliaceae > Swietenia > Swietenia macrophylla. The sequence goes on from CP135572.1 coordinate 5,138,520, forward strand.
TGCAAAGAATCAGCTTGAGCGAGAGTGCGAGAATCGTCTACTTCATGTAAATAATTAATACGCTGTACACAAGTGAAACTAAAGGATACAAAGTAAGCGATCGATACAAATCAAATATACATTTAGTCCCAGAATTATGAAACAGAATGAGAAATTATGACATGCTTGATCTTGTGTCTGCTCTGTATTGGATGCCGCCTTTTGTTTTTCCAGCAATATGCGAAGATAGGCCTGCCTTAGTTTCTCACAACGAGATTCTGCTTGCTCTTGCCTGAGTAATTTTAGCCCCAGATGTTTTTTCCCTTGCTTGGCTTACTTCTTCGTGAATTTCCCTGAAAAGTAGAAAAAACCACGAATCAGGATGGAGCTCAGTAGAGTCATATACAGAGCATACATTGAAATACCTGCAGCCAGGCAGACTATAACAATTAAATAAAACAGGGCAACAATTAAGAAAAGAAGAGCCAAATTCTATTGAGAGCTGTTCCATAAAATTTGCTGTTCTTACACTATACGAGCAAATATTTTTCATGTTTCAATCACCTCTTTCTTCTTTAAAATGGCATTATGTCTTAGGATATTGTTTGTTGTCTCTGGCAAGTTGGTCAAGTGAAAAACTATCTGAAGATAACACAGCACTTTGCCGAATTCTCTCCGATTCTATCATTTTATCATTGCTTAACTTTCCCACCTCTTCTTGTTCAGCCTTGACAGGTTCTTACTTGATAATAAAAAATCTCCACCACTATCATTAAGTACTTTCAAAATTCCATTCCTTCAGCTCCTTAAGGATGGGTTAATACTCCTATTCACAGTCTCTGCTTCATTGCGCCTTCAGCTTCTTATTGATGGGTTAATACTCCTCTCTCACGGTCTCTACTTCATTTCGCTTTTCCTATCCAAGGTATGTCCTCCAGTGAACCTAAATGTCAAAATCCCATTTCCAGTATCTCTTGTTTATTTGATTGACAAAATAGATTGACACTATACTGATAATCTTGTAGCTTTTGCAGCTAAGTATTTTTCTCCTCAGATAAAAGCTTTAGCAACTAAACATTGACTGAAAAATATGCAATCCTTCTTTATTAAAATCACATAATACGACATAATGTCCCTTGCATGCAGAGCCATGCTGAAGAGGTTCACAAGCAGGGGTAAGCCCGCTAAATGGCTGCTCGAGATAAAATATAAACATCAACCTATATATTAGACTCCTACCCACAAATTTAACGGTCAGAACCTGCATCGTTATTGACCATTACAGCTTTGAGTTGATACTCCTATATGACGTTTATTTGATACCATTAATTAGGAAAACATCACAAAATACCAAAAAATCTAAAATATCCCATAATACCAGAGAGAATTAAGAACTTAACCTCACATAACGTTTGTGTTCATTATTGTCCATTGTTCCAGATGCTCGCCCGGGCGCCACAAATTTCATGTTAAAATGCATAGAACCATCATCTCATGTTCTTCATTATCTGGTGGTGCAGGGGAAGAAACATCAGACCCTTGTGGCTGCTGCTAGTCCTGCTCTGTGCCCTTACAGAAAAAGTCAACACAATACTTCTCCTTGTCTTCCTCATCCGATAGCTCTCCCTTCACCAGTTTACATATAACTCAGCCTTCTTCTCCAATGCTGCATAGCTGGCTGATCCATCATTAACTGCTTTCAACTCAAGCTTGTCCCTACATTCATATACACAAGCAAACATAATCAAGCTTAGCGGACAGTTGATTATATATACAAAACATGTTATTCCAAACCAATCATTGTCTTCACAAAAATGCTATACGTTCCATATCAATCACAGTTTTGACAGCATGATCAACTAGGCTCTGAAATTGGTTTATCTGGTTAGAGATTATATGAACATCTTCATTGTGTTCTACACTACCAATGAAATAAAAATCTAACCTTTAATTGCTCAAAAATTAATAGGAACATTTTTTTTCTACAAAAATTAGGGTTTTAGCTTCTAATAATCATTTAAATTAATCGAAACATAATTAAATCGAAAAATTTGCAACAAAAAGGGAAGTACTTGAGAGCGGGGCATCGACGCCGGAGTTTTTGGCGGAGAAAGAAGCGCGGGGAGCAATCTTCTTCTTGGCGCGGTGGAACTCGACATCGGAGCCGTTCTATTCCTTGGACTTCTTGGATTCTTCCTGGGACTGATAGAGCTGAGCCTTGAGTTCTAAGATGGAGGAGAGACCTACTCCTTCAATTGATCGTTGCTTTTTCGGCAGGATTAACGATTCCAGCAGCCATCCCCACGATTCCACCATCACCCTCTTTTTCTTCTTCTCCTCTTGTTCTTCCCCCATTTCAGCTCTTTAATTTTATTTTCTTATTTGATTTTTCGTTATTTGGCTCTTAACCGAGATTGCGGAAGGATTGGACATTGATCAAGTGCTGTGCTGCTCCTCTGGCGATTATCGTTTCTCGTGCTTCTCTGCCTCCCTCTCCACGGCGTCTTATGTGTCTCCAAACGGCGTCAATCATATAGCTCGAACAACTCCGCGCTCTCCTTAGCTGCTGGATTTCCAATGGCACAGTAACTATGCACTATCATCACAGGTCCTCCTAGTGAGAAAGATGCCGTATCCATGCAATCTTTATAGGTTGGCATGCACCCACTGCTGAACCACTTTGTATCCACTGAGTAGTAAGTCGAACACTAGGGTATTTACGCAAAACAAATAAGAGATCAAATTAGCAAAAGCTTCTCAATTGCAGTAGGCATCCCATCCAACGAAATTCAAAAATATTGGGAATAATACTACTTATTGATTATTGTCGTGGGTAAAACATGGTTCAAATTAAGGAAGATTAAAATTGATTATCAATTAACTACCTGTCAAAAGAGTCTGCGAATAGCTTAAGTTCATCCGAGGTACCACAGACATCATAAACATCGTTAACTAATGTTATGAATGTATAGAATTTTACAGACATTCCTATGCAATATGAAAAATGAGGTTCAAGTATAATCCCACGCTGCACAGAAAATTGCAATATTCATCTTCTACTGATCAAGATCCATATCCTTCTGCCACATTAACATAAACTTCAAATCATCTTGGTGTGTTGCTCGGACATCATTGAAGTTCCATATGTGCGTACCTTGATATACCGTCTCACTCACTAAATATGGAACACAAACTCAACATCCACATAAAACGATTATCCAGCAGCATTGCGATGTTTCTGTATACTTAGAATCAGAATTGGAATGCTAACCTAACTCAGACCATTACATGCCCAAGTTACTAAAATATACTATGTTTTTCTCCTTTATAAATAATCTATAGGAACACATGCCAGAATGAATAGAAAGCGCCCATATTATGTCTGCACATCAGTGAAAAATTCAGTAAAGTGGTACTTGGGGCCCTGAGTTCTCCTTATTTTTTGAGTCCTAAGAGTTGATTTTTTTGAAGTGTGGCTGCTATCGAATTTAATGTTAAATTGAAAAATTAGTCAAATTTTGAAAGCCTTAATCTACCACTTGTTTAGTTTCTAGAATCGTAAGAAAAATAGAAAGATGAAGGAAAAAGAGAACTGAGAGAAATTTTAAGGTAGTTTACTTCATTCATCTTTTCATAACTAATACAATGACCTTTTTGTATGTATCAGATTACAAAAAGAAGTCAATATTTAATCTATCTAATATGACTAATATTTCAAAAGAAACACCCTTAAAACATGGATTGCCTTAACTTTACTTCCTGACTGTCCCAAAAATAAGGCTTAAATACATAGATTTTTTTGAATTCAAGTCTATAGAAAAATTCAACATCATTAACAGCCTATTTTGCATGTCTTCAGGGCCACCCTTGACTGGTACTCTAACATGGCTGCCATTGCCAAAAAAAGCAGGCTTTCAAATAGTTAAAAGCTGTTAATCTCGACACCTGTATCCGAATTATCTAATATCAAAAGCATGAGAATTAATACACCCAGCACAGTTTCCAGATAAGTATACACAGACTTGGCCAAAACTTCTGATATAATGCAGCAAATATCACATACTACAAGATTAATCCTCTCTGAAACTATAAATAACATGGCTGGAAGCTGGAAACAAAGATATTTTACGGCATTCCATTATTGCAATATGGTTTTAAGTGCCATTGCGCAGTTTAATCCAGTCGGTTCAGAGCTTAGTGGAGTGCAAAATGAAAAATTGTACTGATAGCACACCATCTTCAAATCATTTTTTTTGCGGCTATACCAACACAAAATAGTTCGCAGATTTTATTCATATGATAAAACAGTCCTATAAAAATCATCTGCAGTCTACATTTTAGTCAAAGAGTCTAAATAAAATCACTCGTGCAACTTTCCCACCAAGTCGTTTCCAACTTGTGCTTAACCACTCAAGAACTTAGTGAGAAATGGAGGGTTGCAAAATGAGCGTGGTTTTCACCATCTACACCATAGTTACATTGGCTTCACCGGTTTCGGCGCCACGAATGCAGCTGAAGAATTGGGCGGAATCGCGCCAGCTCCAGTGGAAAGCGCTGGATCTGCTCTGGGTGCTCCTGCTTTACTTGTTGCAGCCATTGCTTCTCTTCTGGCTGGGATCTTCTAAATTTCATCGTTTTCTATCTTCGGTAGAGCTCATTTTGTATCTCTCCATATATATGTTGTAACACATCATTATTATTTATACTGTAACTCGGCGGAGCCTTGCATATTTCAGAATCCTATATCTGCAACTGGCACTATCATTTCTAGCTAACTCTTAAGATTAGTGCTAGGCAATTTCATACCCAAGGGGAGAGGAAAATTCTATTAATAAAGACATTTTAGAACAGGTATACCAATATAGGTCAAACTTCAAAGATAGAGGAAACTTAAACAACATTGAAGAAAATCAATAATTGGGAAGCTTCAACAAATTTACGAGCAAGAAAGTAACTTGGATCTCAGAAGATGTCCTGATCCCAAATATCAAACAAGTACCTTTACGCTATGAAAATCCAAATTATTAACTGAAGCATCATCATTTTTTTTTGTTTTCTTTCAGGACAGGATCATGTACAGGGAATGGGACCAACAAGCAATGGCAAGAACCGATCTTTACTCTTGTCTTTCGACAGCATGTCCATCTCCATGTTGGTACACGCATATGCCCATTCTGGCCAAATTTATTGCAATCCCCCATATAAATTTCGGACAAGTGAGAGTTTCAGCTCGATGTTTGTTCGCCTTCATCCATGTTTCAGTGATCAGATTTCGTACGTGTTCCCTAGCTTCACTTTCAGAAGCTCCGGTTCACGAATGTAAAGGTGAATTGTTTTGGGAACATCTCCTCCCTGAAGCTCATTCTATATACATAAACAACCAAGGAAAACAAACAAAACTAATCATCAATCGAATCTTGAGTGTGATTTATTAATTAAATAGGAAATGTGTTGATACATACTTTCGAAGTTCCCAGATCATTTGTACATCGTACAATTGTCGAACACAAACGAATTATATTGTAAAATTCTTGGAAGAATTCCATGGTCTCCTTAGTAGCTGGATTTGAAATGGCAGCGTAGTTATATAGTATCATCACAGGTACTGCAACCGAATACCATGCAATATCTAAGAATTCTTTATACGTTGGTGTGTATCTGCTGCTGAGCCATTTGCTTCTGTTTAATTGTACTTGAACAACATTAACCACTAGGGTATTTGGGGTGTGCATGGTAGGGCAAAACCAACAGGAGAACCGCCTTAGTAAAATGTAACATATAATTGTTAACAATCAAATGGGAATTAAGGAAAATATAAAGAAAGTATTGCTTCCATGGTAGGCAAAACTAAAATCTAATCATTAAAAAATAATTAATAAAATTTAAAAAAATTGTCAAATAATTAAAGAATTATTAAGTAAATTTAAAATATGAAAATGAAAGAAAAAATAAAAAGGAAGATAATTAATTTAAAAAGAAAAAATTTTTTGATTGATCACTCAATCTATTTTATATAAATTAATTTCGGTTTCATTTGAAAGTTTAAATTTTTTTTATCATTTTAGGTTCCTCTATCTATTCTTGTTACCTTCAAAATTATAATTTTAGATTCCAGATAAAATAAAAAGAGAAGAAAAAGACAAAATGATAAAAATTTGAAGCTAATTTTTCTCACAATAATATTTTTTATACTACAAAAATAATTCAATTTTGAACAATTTTTTTGACTTAAAATTTATAAAAAATTTTGCATTATAAAAAATTTAAAATTTTTTTATTATTTTATATTCCTCTATCTTATTTTATTATGTTCAAAATTATAGTTTTAAAACGTGAAAAAAAAATAAAAAGACGAAGAAAAAAATAAATTATAAAAATTTGAAGTTAATTTTTCTTGCAATGACCTTTTTTATACGTGATAGATTACAAAAATAGGTTAATATTAAAATTAATGTCTAATATTTTAAAAAAATATCCTTAAAAAATGGTATGATTTTCTTGGTTGTTAAAAAATATCATTGGTGTAAAATTACATGCTCGATTAATTTATCCATTTCGATGGGGTTAGAGATTTATTTAAGTAACGTGCAAGATTCTGCTGGCATGTAGTGAGGATTACAATTCAATCACGACCCGACCTGACCCACCAAATTCGACACAGAAATAATGTTTCATTTTCTTCTTCTTCTTCTTATTGTTGCTGTTGTTGTCGCTATAAATTGATTATAGCTCTCTGAATTAATGGCTCTTCGTCTGCTCACTTCACTGCCTGCTGCATCTCCATGCTCTTCCACGAGATTGCAGACGAGTAGTTGCATCTCAGTTGGATCATTCAGCAAATGGCTTCTCCGAATCTCGAGTCCAATGCATGGTTGCCGCCAAAATCATGTGTGATTAAACAATTATGAGCCAATCGATCTGCCAATTACAAGCCTTCTTTACGGTGATTTGACTACGTTCAATCACCCTGTTGATGTTTGGCTCGAAACATATTCCGTTTTGGAGTTCATGCATGAGAGAAAGAACAGACGGAAAAAGAAGTTCGACCAAGCCCCCTCTCTCCCTACCTTACTTCTGGTATCCTAATATATTGTATTGATTACTAAATATAAGCCACAAACTTAATAGAAAGATAAAAGAATCTCTTAACAACGTATTTAACAGGGAATTCGAGAAAGGTAGTTTTTATTCAGGAAGTTAGAAACTTGTATGCACGATATATAACTATATGCAGTGAATTTTAGAGAAGAAAGCATTGCAGCCTAACTGGGAAGCAGAAATAGGAGTGACAGTAGATACAGGAAGGTAAAGCATTCCAAACGAAAGCGGAAAGCAGTTTGCTGCTGTGAATAAGCCAAGGGAAATTGTAGACTAATGCAACCATTAACGAAAATCGGGAACCGGTTTGGAGATTATTGTTTGTGGTGGAATAATTTGTGCATGGTGAAATGCAGTACTAGAGTGAGAGAAACGAAAATCCTGCAAGCTGCATTAACGTTGCCATCCGCTTGCTCTTTCCATCTCGTACATTATACAATCTTCCCTAAGTATAGCCACCGTCTGGCTAACAAGAACAAAAAGCATTTAGAGATCAATTCGGAGCCACCATTTATACTTTTGTTCTCTCCAGCAGTTAACCGGATAAGGTTAACTCAATCACTCAGAAATAGATATGTAGTAAGTAAGTGCGCATTTTTATAGCATGTTAATTTCTAGTTGATTAAACCAGTAGAATTATGTAGCAAATTAGCAAATGATTAAACGATTGTTAATGACTGATATTGTAGGGAGAATCATGTGCCAAACGAATCAAAACCCTCAAGGTAGATTTGAGGGGGAAATAGAAAGAATTTTGAATCGGATTCACAGCAAAAATTGCAGTAGAGTTCATACTCCGTAGCTCTTGAATTTAGACTTCCTTAGACAACATGGCTACAACATTCCTGCAGCAGGAACATTTTGATTCTGAAAATTACTTGCATCAAAATGAATGCATTATGAGCTCTAGTCTCTTGGCAAAAATGCTGCATATGTGTGCACTTTACGTAGAAACTTTATCTAGTTTCATGGGTGAGAAGGGAAACTTTATGTCAGGCCCCAGCGATGACTGATTGCTGCAACACGGATTAAGATGAACAACGACCGACATGACACCCTAATTTATCCAACAGTTTTATTGAAATCGCCATGAATGTGGGGAGGATGGGTCACTGTACGTACCAACATGGAGATGGACATGGGCGTTCATCTTGACCGTGAAACGTGTATTTTTATTACTTAATGATCCCATTCCTCGTCATTTCATATTTTGTCTTGTTTAAAAAATTATTTTGAGTATAAAATTCATTTATATTTGTATTTATCAAACATAAGTTTATCTTATATGATGATAATCAAACGCTGAGGGCATGAGATTACATCCAGTGTTATTGTGGTGCGGGTGACGACAGATTCCACCGCTAGTATTCATACCAAGACACTGATTTAAGGGGTATTTTCGTAATTTAGTCCATCATTATAGACATCAGCGGCAACGAAAGCCTGTCTTCCGCTCATTACAATTCACACCTCGCACTTCACTCGGTAAATCAATTGCAACTTCGTAGTCAATGGCTTCGCATGATCACGATCGTCATACCCATGACCACCACCACCACCACCACCATCATGACCATGATCACGATCATACCCACGAGTAATCTTCCTCAAATTTTAATTTATTTAGTCATCTGGTTCATGTTATATCTTCTCTCTTCTGGAAAATATTACTAATAATCTGTACGCAACAGCAAAACTCATGGCGATTCAACAGCTGCATCATGGGTAGGCCCAGATGGGAGGGTGTACCATAGCCATGATGGACTGGCACCACACTCGCACGAACCAATCTACTCTCCAGGTTACTTCAGCAGAAGAGCCCAACCTCTTCTCGGTAGAGATTTCAAAGAGAGAGCTTTTACTGTTGGTATCGGTGGCCCTGTTGGTACTGGGTATTTTCTGTTCTCCTTCAATTTTAAGTTTCTCCCAAAAAAAATTGGTACTTTAAGTAGAAAATGGTTTCAGTTACTCGCTAAATCGTCATAACAAAATGATTCGTGTTGCTAACCTATAAGCTCTGGATATAGAATTTAAAATTGTATTTAAACCATCAATTTTATTTGGTTTAGTGGGTAAGTGTCATTTACTGTTTGTTGATATTACTGCTGTATCTGCCATGAGCTCCTGCTGAAAGTAAGCTGAATTATTCTGGCATCTGCGATTATGTTAGATACACTTTGTATTCGCTGTTTATTCTGCAGACATATTTATTTGAGTCGTTGCCGTGAACATTCATCGTTGAGGCCCCCAGTTTATTATGCTTTTATTTGAGATACTGGAAATTGAAGATATGCCCTTTTTTAACTGCAAATTGAAGATATATGTATTTTTCCATCTTGGACATATAAAAATGACATTTTTTTTCTTATGTTCTTCGTTGTCATCTGGCTTTTTCCTTGTGAATTTATGATTCTTGCTGCTAGTCTCAAATATATATATATATATATGGGTGGTGGTGTTTTATGCCATACAGGAAAACAGCTCTAATGCTGGCTTTGTGTAAACTCCTGCGGGACAAGTACAGTCTTGCAGCTGTAAGTATCATTCACAATGAATTCTTTGGATTCCTTTTATTCATGACTTTTGCATGACCATCTCTCTGTGGATTTCATATGTAAATCATTGATTTTAAAACTCAAATGCAAGTATTTGAAATGTAAACCAGTCTTGCTGCCTATTTACAAATCTGCAGCTGTTCTGAGCCCAATAAGCAAGCCGAGTTTAATCTGTTTAAAGAATTTTTTAAAATTCTGTAAATGGCTCAGATTGATAGATGATATTATATCTTTTATACTTTATATAGTGCTATTTTTCACATTAAGTTTAGCCTTTTGCTTTCAGTTCTCTTTAATTTTCCAAATAATGGGTTATATGTCAGTATTATTGAAAAAAATATATATTACTTGTCAGTACAGAAACATCGGAAACCTTGACGTTGTGTTTTAACTTTTGATCAGTTCTCAGTGGAATTTCTAACTTCACATGCCTGGTGCATAATTTAAGAGTAAATGCTCTGTTCTTAGCTGATAAAGAATCCTGTGTATTCTTTTGGAGCTATCCTTAAAAGGCACCAACCTCTGTGTATACCATTTGCATTGTTTAAAAGCGATGATTTCTTTGAGGGATCAGCTGCTATCTTCTAAAATTTAACTGAAAATGGTTCAACAACATTGCCTTTTTTTTATTTTCTTCTTTTTTTTATCATTACAATGATTATTCCAGTGAATGATAGACTAAGAAGCATATCATTACTTAGGTGACAAATGATATATTCACAAAGGAGGATGGTGAGTTCCTGATGAAACATGGTGCTCTGCCTGAGGAAAGAATACGCGCCGTGGAAACAGGAGGCTGTCCACATGCTGCAATTCGTGAAGACATCAGCATCAATCTTGGCCCTCTTGAGGAGCTTTCTAATTTGTTTAAAGCAGACTTACTTCTTTGTGAATCTGGTGGAGGTAATTTGTTGTGAATTTTCTCCTGGAGTGGTCTTTCTAAACTTTCAATTGAACTGATGCAAACTGATTGATGGACTTGGCTTATTTTAGTTTACCAATTGTGCATATCAGAAATATACTATAAATGTTTCAATAAGTTTGCCCCAATGAAGGATTATAATGGGTAAAAATGATGAAAAATGTAATCTAATGCAATTTTTTCAAAGGGAAATGCAGACCTTTTTTTGTAATATTTTTTGAAAAATAAGAAGCGGGGTTTGTCACTTAGATCCATTTTGGGACTTGACAAATAATTATGCACTTAATTGTAATGCTTACAATATAACAGCTCCAATCATAAATTCTGCTTATTCTGAAGTTGGTTGAATGTTGTGTCATGTGAATGTCATCTCAACTGCAACTAGGAAGATTCATAACTCACATAATATTGTTTGCAGATAATTTAGCTGCCAACTTCAGCAGGGAACTTGCGGACTATATCATTTATATAATAGACGTTTCTGGCGGAGATAAAATTCCTCGAAAAGGTGGCCCAGGCATCACCCAAGCTGATCTTCTGGTATGGAGTATCATAAATCAATAGTAGTTGCTGTTTCTGCTGTGGCATCCATAGTTTTTTAATAAAAAGTGAGTTTTTGCTTTTGGTCATAGGTGATAAACAAGACCGACCTTGCACCAGCAGTTGGAGCTGACTTGGCAGTAATGGAGCGTGATGCACTCCGGATGCGTGATGGAGGGCCTTTTGTCTTTGCTCAGGTTGGTTGGATCAATGGTGGCATTTTTTACTTAAAACTTGATATTTTGACTTGCGGAAGTTGAAAAAAAAGATCATGCAAATTTTTATGATTTAATATGATCTGATTTCTTAAATGCAAATTTTCTTCTTGTCTCATGTTTGTCCCACAAAGTATTAATGAGGCGTTCTGATCTGATTTTTGTGCTCCAACAAGTGAAATGCACCACAAATTCTTTTACAAATAGTAATGTTGGTGTATCTTGTAATCAGTTCTGTCATGACTTAGCCTATTAAATAATAGGAAAAAAGAAAAGTAGGCAAATGAAGTCCTCTTCTAGATGAATTATGAACTGTGCTTCCTTTCTTCTTTATGTCATGCGTAGGATTTCACATGCAATAAAGTTCAACTACCCATTTACTGCAAATGATTAAGCAATGTCTACAAGTCGTGCTGATATTATTTGATAACTTGAAGATTGCTATTCTTGTAATTTTATCTTTTCATCAGATGGACTTTTCCTTGAACAGGTAATGTAATGTTTCTTTGGATCTCATATATAGTCGGATGCTTTGAAGCTCCAGTGAGGAACCATTGGCCTTGTATATCATGGCTTTTGCTATCAAATTAATGATTCATGTGATTTTTATTCATACAGGTCAAGCATGGCCTTGGTGTGGAGGAAATCGTGAACCACGTTTTACAGGCTTGGGAAGTAGCCACCGGCAAGAAGCGGCGTTGATGTTTCTTTTCCGAAGATGTTTCTGTTTCTGTTTCTGTCTCGTATTTTATTTCAGCGGAACTTCCATCATTAACCACCACCCTCACTTATCATGATGTTCTTCTTCTACATTTCAATTGCTAATAAAAAAGATTTAATGAACCTGACCCTGAGCAGGTTTCTTGTTCCATCTCTTCCAATAGTGCATTCGTATACTTCTTGTCATCAAAATTTGTTTGCAACTTTATGTGCATGCCCCTCTGAAATCTTTGAGGCGTCTCCTTGTCTATATTACTCCATTATCATGCTGGAGATTGTCGATTCAATCACTGCAAATATTAGAAGTAGCAAATTAACGTTCGTCCAATTATGGAAACGATAAGCCGATGGCCTGCACTGCTCAATTAAAACATATAGCAAACGTTTATCCGAAATTTGTGAAAGGTAAGACTCGTGTCAATCTCATCAAACTGCAAAAGGATCAACAAGCTGAAGGAAGATCAATTTGAGCCAATAGAGTGCTTGGCCACTTAATAAGTAATATTGCTCGTATACTTGGTGAATTTTTGAAAGTTTTTGTCATTTTACGTTCCTCTGTCTGGGAAAATATTGCGAATGAACTAGCATTCATCGCACAAACAAAAATTTAAATAAATACACTAAATTTAGTATCTTTACAAACTTTTTTTATACGTTAACAGGTGATATAAATAATAATTAATGATTTAAATTGTATCTTAATACCTCTCCTGTAGCTTCTTAGACGACGTGTGAGTATGTTTCAGGCTCAACTCGTATTGTTGAACTCATGTCATACTGTTTACAAGTTCTACATAAGCGATGGAATGGATGAATAGGTAACGAAAATATACGACCCACAGTCATCCGTCTTGACTTGCACGTCCATCTCCGTATTCGTACGCACACTGAGCCACCCTCGCAATGCCAATAAAAGTATTGGACAAGTGAGGGTTTCCAAGTCGATCTGTTTTTATCTTCATCCATGTTGCAACAATCATTTCTCCTATGTGTTTGCGAGCTTCTTCCTTAGAACCTCCAGTTTGGCGAAATACCTTTATTTACCATTTGACTAGCCATTTAAGAAGATTTCTGATTCTAAGTGTTACCATATGCTCACTTACATATACACAGTCTTTTTTTAGATTATCAAATAGAAGAAAAAAAAAATGAGAAGCGGCAAAAACAACATTCACATACGTAAATATACATATACATATATACATAGTAGTATTACAAACTTGACAGCTACAAAATAACCTAATTTTCTGCCACTCAGAAACACCCAGTTTTCCAATGGCCATTTCTAGATGCATATGACCTAAAATCCATGTATTTACCACAAGAAAATGAATGTTCAAGAAAGAAAACGGTGAACAAATAAACTATTCATGATCCACTTTTTGATGCATATGGTCCACCAGTGTCATACTGTAGCTTGACACTCTCATTTGCATGGAAGAGAGGCATCAAAAACTGGACCATGAAATTAAAACCCATCAGCAGCCATCATATTGACAAAAATACTATATGGTTGATCCCAAAAAGAAATTGAAAATCATATAAGAATCCCACGTCAAAAAAAGCTAGCTAGTCAAACAAATTCCTCAGAGCATTTCGTTTTCCACAATGTTCAGCTGGAAACAAACCCTTTTCATTGTCCCTTTCTGCAAGCACTTGAGTGGAAGTAGCGACTTGTTCAACATTATTGCCTAAAATTACTCCTTGCCTGTTCATATACTCCCATTTGTCTTGGAATAGGTAAATGAAGGCCATGAAAAAAATCTCGGCCGTGAAAAGTATAGTCCAAACTGTAGTGCTTCTCGATGTTTTGTTATGGTAAGCTTTTAAGCCTGTGTATATGTTGATGATCCCCACAAGTGAAATTGCAGTTCCAAGTAGCCAGTGCACGAAATACCATGTACTTCTTCTTCTATTTCCTCTGCAGAAAAGAGAAAATGTGCAGAAATTTTATGCAATCTGATTTTTATTTGGTATTCAGGAAACTGATTCAGCTGTGTGAACATATCAGAGAATCAAATGGTATTACCTTGGAGGCTTCAAGAACCCAATCGAGGCTTGCACCAACATGGCAGCATAAAGTGCTAGACCTAATCGTTGATGGTTGTTATTGAATGAATTATCGAAATTCTTGACGGACATTACGGCTCCAACCGTTGCTAGAACCACTGAAAGCATCTGTTTCAGGATATGGATGTAATTAAGAACTATTCCCCATACTTTTTTTAATTTGTCTGTTGGCTATCATAATTTGCTTAGCACACTTAGAAATTAAAATTCTGGCAAATTTGGATAGTTGAGAAAGACTATGTCAGTGTTTATTTCCAATAAGCTTTAGGTAAACTCAGGAAGGAAATTATAAGCCATGATTATGTAATAAGCAACATCTAGAACAAAATTAATTACATAATCATTCTCTTTTTCTTGCCACTCACAAGGATTTACCATAAATATGGTTGGTTAATCATATTAGGTTGAGTTAACTATGTCAAAAAATAATCATAAACTATTTACAATACAGAAAGTTATGGGTGCAATCATTAAAGGTAAAGTGCCTAAAATGATGATGAATTAGGGCAATATCAAGATTCACGATAACATCCTGGGTCTCTAAAAGGAGAATGGTCTTTCATTAAATTGAATTATTAACCACATTTTTCCTCTTTTTGATTTCTTTCGTTTGAATGATTGGAACAGATCATGCATAGTTTTGCAGAAGAACGAAAAAAGAACATACCTGGAACGTAACATGGAGATAGAACAAAAATGTAGTCTTTCTCCCATTAATTTCCTCTCTTATGTGGGACATTCTTATGGTTACAATCCCAACAGGCATTAAGAAACCCACAGAAGCCCACAAGAGAAGACCATGAACTGCAATATGAGAGGTCAGCTGAGGACTCAACTGCAAGAAAAATAAAAGGTTTATAGATTTAATAATTGAATAATATGTATACATACACTAAGGAAAAAGATGTTGAAATGTTCATAAGAAGAAACTCAATACACTCGAAGAGAATAGGTCAATACCTTGTGTAAATTTTCTTTAATGCTCTTGTGATTGCTGGATTTGCTGAACTCGTCATGGGAAATGCCTCCAACAAATGGTAGAAGAATAACAAAAAATGCAGACATAGAGTAAGATGTTACACAACGAAAAATCTGCATGCTTCGATGAACTCCAAGCAGAACAGAAATAACAAAACCAGCACTGAATGTCTTAATTCTCTCTCTCTCTCTCTCTCTCTCTGTCAGGCAATCACAAACCACATTAACATCCAGCTTTTCATCATTCTTTGTGTAGGAAGAAAGACCTTTTAAAATATAATCAACTTTATTGGATGGCAATAAGGAACATTTGAGATATTAGATCGTAAAACACGCATCTGCTTTTTGTATAAAGAAGCTAATGGGCTATGATTGCTGAATAAAAAAGGCTACAGCTACAATCCTGTGATGTGTTGTTAATTTGTGAGTATATGGGCATTTCATGGTGGTTTGTTGCCTTTTTGGAAAGAGACGGGAAAAGAAGTAGAGTGGGAAATTATCAATAGTCAATCCAGATTTTCAACGATGTGGGGTTGACATTGCTATACCTTTCGGTTTCATATAAGGGAATGTAGGATGGCAAAGCAGAATTAGGTCAAGTTTCAATGGATTAAGGATAATTGAGAAGGATATATGGTTGGTGGTTACATCCAAATTATGAAATTAATAAAAAAAATATGTAAAATATAAACCCTAGAAGTTAAATTATATCGCCTTGTTTGTAAATTATATTGACATGTAACGAAGACAGTGTGTCCAATGGAATTGCCTGATTGATGAATGCTTAAACAAGAAAAGAAAGAACATCTCTATATACATGTGAATATTGAAAAGACATGAGGATCGCCAACTGAAGCATAAATCCAAGATTAGAGAAAGTGAGTTATAAAGATAAGCAGTGCGTGTATTAGCTTGGATTTTAGGAAGAAATGAAGACACTCTACACTAGCTAGGAAGGATCGTGGGATTGCTCTTCTACACGTTAAGACCCAAATAAAAAACACAACATGATCATGAGCTTACAGAGAAAAGTTTGCTTATATGGAAAATGGACACTTCGTAAGTGTTGGCATAGCAATTTCTGGAGCCATCTGTTGGCAACTACTTCACATTACAGTAGCTAGATTTCATCATGAACATACACAAAAAGGAATTAAAATGGTGGTAACCGACATGTGGGCTTGATACAAGATGCACATAATTGATTGAAACAAGGTCCCATTTGCAATTGAACACAATTGCTCTTGATTTCTTGATATTCATGATGGTGAGTGATACTGAGCTTGAGAGAGGAAAGCTGGTAGATCTCCATATCCCTCGTGCTTGTTTCTCATTTACATGATCGTTCACTTTTACTGCATCATTGCAAATTAATACATATAATATAGTTTGGAGTTTAAGGGTGTGTTTGATGTTAAAAGAATTCACGATTAAGCATGTAGTTGAAGCCTATAATCTATCATCAACCACATATAAAAGCATAACTTGTTGAATTATGGGATTGAGATCTGTCTTCCGGATTCTCAAAAGATTAATGGTAAAGAAGTGATAAAAAATAAGAAAGAGGATCAGTTTCTGTAAACCAGTGGAATGATTACAGAAATTGCCAAGTCGTAGCGATGATTGCAATTGCATTATAATGTTGGATGAAGGGCTCAAAGCCTAAAAGATACAATCACAGGTTAGGTAGGCAGTCAACATCAGTATGTCTGATTCATTTTAGTAAACTCGCAATTCTACTACACGGCGACGTCAAATATTAGTTAACTTTGAGCACCTGAGGGATCTAACCAGGGAGTCTCTAGAAATTTCAAATTTACCTTAAGAATTACTTGCCTCAGTCAGATTAAAATTAAACCATTAAAAAAATTCAGATAAGATAACATACCATAGCGACATGAGTGGTAAGCAAAACATAGAATTTTGAAATCGCAAAGAGGTTCCCCGAGTCTTGTAACCTAATAATGATATTCTCAACAAACAAAGGTATCCGAAACCCAAAAGAGAACAGCTGACATAAAGGTTACTACCAAAAATATCCTCAAGAAATTGATCCACTCTTAACTCTCTTTTAAGCCCTCGAATTATCAAATGCAGAGTTACATAAACAAGTTGGGCCTTGTTGCCTTGTATGTAGTCTTCAGCTTCCTGGTTGGTGGCCTAACCTTCCTGAACACCAAGGGGAACTTAATTTTGGAGTTGTGGAATTGCTTGGTGCTTTCTCTCTTGCATAGCTTAGCTGGGATGGTGGCAGTCTTGATAATTTGAATGCAAGGAAACCTAACCCTATGGCGAGAAGCCATCTCGGTGTACATCTGTTCGACAGCCCCATTCAGAGTGGTGTCACGGTATTCCTTGTACATGTTATGGTAACCGGTTCGGCTCTGATATCGCAACCAAATTCCATAGTTTTTGATCTTGGTTGGGTTCTTCTCAAAAATCTGCAAATGATTCAATATGTTAAGAGCCCTGATGTATACATTTTCATATTTCTGACACAAATTAAAAACCATCAATTAATCAAGGCCAAAAGATTCAGAAGGGTATAAGATATTATATGCCTCCAAACAACTTAATGAATAAGAACAGATCATAGCCAGTCTTATCATGTCAAAGTTGCACACAAACGGCGTGTAATAAAACAATACACTGGCTACAACTTCGGTAAAAAATGATAATAGGCTTACAATTAAAATTTTAATCAACTGAAGACAAAAGACAAGTCAAGACGAAAACCTGTCAGTTGTGCTGGTTATTCATAAAACTAGACATTTACAAACAGAACTGCTCATTCCTCCTAGGTTTAGTCCACAAGTCACTAAAACAGGCAGCGTACATTTAACCAGAAAATAAGCATCCAAATTTATTATCCAAACAATGCTGCTAAAAATTCGGTGTGTAATTAACCAGAAATATAACATTTAAGCACTAATCAACCATTAAGAAATCAAACTAAGTTGGCAATAATAATTCTTTCAACATAGAATATACAGAATGCATCCATACCATCAGAATACATGTATAAGTCAGACTATACAAATACACTAGAAGCAGTTCAAATATACTAACAGCAGTTATCCACAAGTCAGAAGAGACTTCCTAATCAAGAACAGCAACAGCAAAGCATGTACAAGTTCCCAACTTCATTGTGCTATATATTATCCAATAAAGCTGAATGAGAAGTATACCTCATTGATAGCAAGCACTTGGCCGTTGCTCTTCTTGACTTTCTTCAGCTTCCTAAGAAAGTACCTGATCAGAATCAAGGATCAAGAACAAACAAATGTTACCAACCAAAAAAATCTCACTTCAATCATTACATTAAAAATACTAGAAACCCTGAAACCAATCACCCACCAGAACTTTGACTTAGCCCGAACCTCATTGGTGGCCCACAGCTTCATCCTATAAACCTTAGGATGTTCATCAGATTCTGATGGGAGAGCTCTCCCAACAACCTGGTACTGGTGAAACTGCAAAACCCGAAACAAATTACCATCAGCACAAAACCTTAAAGTCCTGATCCTCCGTTAACGAAAAAACACAATAATAACAAACATACGTTAGGCACATAAAGCAGCCAATTAGTTCTAGCTACAGAAACTAACTCATAATCACCAAAAAGTTCAAACCATTTATTCCACGTTGGTTTGTAAAAGAGATACATTTATTTAATGTTAGCTGCTCATTTCAAGTTTACATGACACAATTGTACATCAACCAACCTAAATAGCTCTCCGAGAAACCGATCTGGAACAGAGCATAAAGAGTAACCAATTATAAACAGCTAAAAATAATACCATCCCTCTCGCTGACCATAAACCTAGTGCTTCGGATAATTTCAACCTATCTCAGCTACCAAACAGAGAAAGGTAGAATTGAAAACAAATATAAATCCTAAAAAGAACAGAAGTAGTAATAAGTTAAACGTAGATCTAGGAAGCAAGAGACATAGACTTACCCTGAAAGTGACCATTTTCAAGGAAGTAGAAGACGTACGATCTGCGCAGACAAAAACTCCCCCTCACTCTATCTGTCTTAGAAGATGATGAAACTAGGGTTTTTTCGGTTTTATAGGGGGGAAAACCCCAAATGAATAGTATGTTACAACGACGCCTGGCTGGACACTGGATTGGTGAAACCCGCTTAAAAAGTACACGTGGCTGAAGGACAATTATTATTGTTTTTATATTTTGTTGGTAGTGAGAAAATATTATCATTTTGTGGCATTATATGTTTGTAGAGTGGGTGACTATTTTTAACACTCATCAGCCAGCCAAGAATAAGTATCCAAATTAACAAATATAAAATAATATAATTATTAAGCAAATAACATAATTTATTAAATAAATAATTTAATTTAAATTTTTTTATATATAAATTTATTTATAACATAATTTATTATAATTTATTAATAATTATTTTATAATTTTTATATTTTATAAAAATTAATTATATTTACCTTTAAAAATATATAATCTAATTATATTTAAAATAAAATTAATTAATATATAAAAATATTTTTAAAATATATTAAAATATAAATAAAAAATATTAAATAATTAACATTATAATTTATTTAACTATTAAATAATTATATCGATATAAAATTTTTATTTTCAACATAATTAATAAATAAATTAAGTTTGAGTTAGTCTTTCTTGACACTTTACAAATAACATTTGTACCACGTAAGTACAGTACAATAATTTGAATTTCCACCCCTCGCGGAGGAGGATGTGAATTAGCACCAATGGCCAAGGCCAATAACATCATACTTCCAATCTCTCCCGCATTCCTCGCCTAACATTTCTTTCTGTGAAGTATACTAGAAAAGACCGGCTGCAGTCCAGAAGAACAAATATATGCAGAACAATGAACATCTAATGATTTCAATACTTGACTTTCAATGTTAAAATGTCATAACTTGCAACTAAAAATACAACAATCAACCATTTATATGCGGGACGTAATGAATTTACAGTCGATTTCACAGCCTGTATTAATCTCCCCAGGTATGAGCACTCCTTGTTGCGCCGAGAGTTATGGCAATCAGTGTAAGAATCGACTGCACAATCAAGTAAAGTTAATCAGAATGTAGAAAAGATAAAGGAAAGGTTTGCTAAGCACAAGAAAATACAAAATTCTCTAGTTCTTGACAAGTAAAAGATCGATGATTGTCTGCAGGAAAGAAAATGGATTCACATCACTGCAGTCATATAAGAAACAATTCTGAGGGTAGACAAGCTGTTGACCATAAATGTAGGCACATATCTTTGTCTCAAACAGATAAAACAGCATTATCCCAGCAACTAACAACATCCATTGCTAGCAAAATCTGAGAAAATGTGCCTAACCTATGCACTATGCCCCAAGATCGAGAAAAATAATGCAACCACCAATAGTTTATCTTAAGCGGGTCATAAATAGGGCCATTAAGTAAAACAACCAAAAAATAAAAGGATGGCACATGTTCAAGTAAATGAACAGTGAACTGGCAGATAAGAGAACTTACGGCAATTGCACAAGCAATATATCCAGGTTTTTCTCGGTAATCCACTTGTGCACAAACTGCAATGAAAGCTCCAACATACCAGGGAATGCCGCCAAGGAAGAAGCCAGTTATAAACCTGGAGTTCAACTTTGTTAATCATTATGCATGGCAAAGACTGCAATTTAAGTTAAGCCATAGATAATTGGTCATAGGCTTATAGCCTTACAGGTCAACATCTTCCTCTAGTTTAGCTCAATATGGACATTATCATGCATTTGTGCTATATTTGGTTACCACTTAGTGCACAGTTGATAAGTTCAACTCGGTCTTTTTTTTCTCTTTCAGTCAGTCAACAACTACAATTCCACAATCCATTCCTTGTTTACCTGAATATTCAAAACAACCTTACGTTCACATACTTCCCCTTTTTCTCTTCTTGTCTTTCTTTTTTCTTTTCTGTTTTTCTTTTTTCCCGAAGGGAAGGAAAGTACTAGGAGAAACCGAAGAAAAGGAGGAATTAAACCATAAAAGTTTACAGAAATTTCCTGCATTTATCACATTCAAATGGCATGAACTAGCGACCTACATAATGCAACTAGGTCCTAAATCCCAATGAATTACACTTGTTGGCAAAGAGAAATGGCCACAACAATGCAGTAACAGCAAGTGAAAAAAATGTAAACTTCTGCCTCCAATCTACTCAACCGCCACCATGCAGACATAAACACATATTATGTGTTAGAATTCTTGTATTTGACACCATTAGGAATTATGAAAATAAATCAAAGCGACCGCATCATATTCAAGTTCCTGCTAAAGTAACTGAAGAAAACACTAAACCTATTTTATCATCTCTAATACAGAAACAATATAATAATAATCAATGTATAACTTACAGAAACCATCCCATGCCAACGCCACAGCAAGGAAGGCGGCGTTCTCTCACACTCACAGGTCTTCCCTCGACAACAGCATAACCTTAAAACCAACAAATATAAATAAGAACAACATATATCATTAACACGAATTAGTAGACACCAATTTAACATACAAAAGACAAAAGTAATCATTTCTATGTAATGGGTACTAAATTAATCTCTTGATTAGGAACTATTCATAAAACAATCAATAATTTATATTATCATTAAAATTCCAAATCGAAAATCCCACAAATCTCAAAGTATTTGCAAATATTATAAAAATCATAAACGAATTTAACCTGTAACGGTTTGGTAACCGTGGCCATATAGCTGGGGATGACCGGTGGTACCGGGAGGAGGAATAGGCTGTGGCAACCGGACGACCGGCTGATGCGGTTCCTGTGGGAAAGGAGGGTAGTAATTCGCGACCCCTTGAAACGTGCCGTAGTAATTTTGACTCTGTGAGTTACCAGATAAACCTCTGCTCTTCTCTTCTTCGTTCATTTTCGATTGGTTATTCTTTATTTTTCGGTACGGTCGAAATGAAATATGGTGACGGAGGAACGCGGTCAAGATACGTTTACACTCTTCGTTGAATTTTGTTCTGTCTGAAGCCAGGCGGACGTCTCTAGTGGATCTAAGCTGGCGGCATCCGACCCCGACTTGAATTCCAACTGGACTATCGATATGGCTGTGTACGTGTAAGATACTATGGTCCTGTAAATTCTAAATTCACCCCACTCTTTATCCAAGCCAGGCCCATAAACGGTAAGGTTCAGAAAACTAAATACGGGTCACGAGTCTGGTTCCACGACTTATACTTGTTATATTTATAATTGACGTGAATGTTAAGCTTCTTTTTTATGCAGGTGTATAAAGCTCTATTTTTAAAGAACCAGTCCGTTTGACTTCCCTAATTTGAATGTACGGTATTAATGAAAAATGATCTTTAAATATGTTACGTAAATTAAATATATGATTTTGTCAACATCAATCATAACATCAAATTTACTTTGATCAAATCTTCAAAACACGTGGGATATCAATCACAATCTATGACAATTTACGTTTGTAGTCGTCTATTGACCCAATATATTTAATATTTCGTGTCAAAGGTTCTTCCTTCCTTGGCTGTTGCCCTTTTTTAGCGTCCACAATTAATGATAAATAAAAATTAAAATCCCCCACGTAATTCAAGACTGTCCCGTCCATAACTCAGTTGACTGCCGTGCCTTTTCCAATCGTGGTGGAGCCCGGATTAAAGCAGGCGGGGGCGGAGGCCAATGTATTCGACGGACAAGTCAATTATCAAACAGGACATTGCTGCTTGGGACTATGCATTATTGGGAACAGAAGATTAGCTGCAAGCCTGCACCTGTATTTTCAAAAAATGGCGATTGTATAACCAATTGAGTCCCATTATTTTTGCCAAGCCGCCAGAATTGTTTCAGTGCATTGAACAGATCAATAACTTGGCTAAGTGGCATACATGCATTTGCTTGCATGGATCGTCATAACCCCAATTGGCAGTTAGTTTTTTTTTTTGACCATCTAGATCAGTATACTTCATTATTTGCCACTTGTGACCACAAATTTTGTTATTTTTATTCAGCCCATGTAATCAAAAGAGAGGGAGACCAGGGGAAAAGGTACGGCAATAAATTTTCTTTTTGAGAAAGTCTCAATTTGTTGGCATCGCCACTTGGGAAATTGGTGATTAATTATAAAATTTGATACAAATTTAGAATTGCTTTTTAAATTAATGTATAGATTAATTAAGATATAAAATTGATTAACTAATCAATGGTTTAATTTTCTCGAAGAATTATTTAATTGAAATTACGATGTTTACAAATTAACTTTACTTTGAGAGCGAGAATCAATCTTGTAATTTATATAATTCAATTGCCTATTATCATATGCCAACAAGTAGCCAAAATCAAATTGATTTTTAATTTAATTTAATTTATTATTTATAAAATTGCCTCTTATTTTTTTGAATGTGCAACATCATTCTTTTTTTTTTGGTTATATTTTTTTATACAATTAAATTGATCATTGAATTAAATGAATTTAATTTTTAATCCAATTAATAAGTAGAAAACGTACAATAATTTTTAATTTTATTTTTAATATATTATTATTATTATTATTATTATTATTATTATTGATGGTAATGATAGTTAATAATGGTTAACAAATTTGAGGTGGGATCCGCGTACCCCCTCAACAATTAGTTGACATTGTTTATGCTTTGATTGACGTAATTGTTATTGATGTTCTTTGGATTCTATTGGAAATTCAAAATCTCAGTACATTTATATATATATATATATATATATATATTTAACGTTTAATTATTGATAATATTATTTTAAATCCCACTATAATACGATAAAAATTATTTATATTTTGACTTTTTAATTTTTATTTTAATTATTTTAAATTTATATTTTATATTAATATATTTTAAATTTTATATTAATTATTATATATATATATATATGTATATTACGGTACATAATATTATGAAAAGAAAGTTATTAGAAATGAAAAAGTAATTTATGTTATTGTAAATTCAATTTTAAAATATAAACATTATTTTAAAAATATTTATTAAATTAATATGACTTCAATTATGATATAAATGGCAATAATCCGAAAAATTATGGTAAATGTGTTGGTACCGGCTGGCATGCTAAAAATGTTAAACGGCAACACAACTAGACAGTTATTCTGCGGCTGTCTGAAACTTTAAATCCACGTGGGATAATAATTACAATTTTACCGTGAAGCAAGCACGGAACAGAACACAGCAGGACAGGACAAGAAAATACAAAACGTGTCCCACTCCATCAACGCCAGACAATCTAAGTTGGAGACGAGACAACTGTACTCCAGAAACAGCACAGAAGAGGTGTAATAGCCAATTAAAATTCAAATCATTACGTCACCGCCAACGAGAAAATGACTATCTCGTTGCACATTTATTTATTGTTCGCCACGCTGTTTGGCGATTATCCACCAATCATCAATTTTTCTAAATTATCCTAGCCGTCCATTCAAAACTATGCACACCCACAGGAAAACAAAAATGTAAATAAATCAACAAACGAACTTGATAATCGCGGTAGCCAACGTTAACAAATACGGTAGCGACCATTCCAAAAACGGTAAAAAAATTCTTTAGGGGCGCTTCTGTCATTTTAAGGACAGGTTTGGATACCGTGTGCAACGCTTAGAGAGGTAAACCTTGCATCCGTCCTGAGGACAAATCGTCGGACTGTACATGAACTCATCACAGCCGTCGGTTCTGATTCTCTTGAAATCGTGCAACGTGGCAAACATAGCGATGAAGAGCACCAAATGATTCAAGGCATACCTCTGGCCAACACACTGATGAGCCCCAGCCCCAAAGACCATAAAATTTCTTTTATAGACCTGATCCTCCTGCCTCTCGTCACTGAACCGGTCTGGGTCGAACCGGTCTGCTTCAGTGAAGCCTTGAAAGGACGACTCATAAACGGAAGGAAAAACAATGGTGCCTTTGGGGATCGTGTATGACTTGGTCAACGGAAAGTCCACCGCCGCAATGTGAGGTACCATAGTCGCCGGTGCACGGTACCTGAGAACTTCACGCGCCACCGCCTGCGTGTACTTCATCTCCCTGATCTGATCAGCCGTTATCAACTCATCGGAATCAGGTGACCATAATTTCAAAACTTCTTCACGAACTCTGCTTAATACTTGAGGATGCGAGTCAAGAAGCGTCACAGCCCACAAGAGAGAAGAAGTTGACGCATCTTGAGCTGCGAAGAGGAAGTCAAAAAGGTGGCCGGCGATTTCGTGGTCCGAGGAGTTACGTGGCGGCGCGGTTTCACCGGCCACCTCGATCTCTCTGGCTTGTTCTTGCATCCAGAAATCAATCAAACACGAAGGTTCCTCGCCTTTGGCCATTCTATTTTTGCTCTCTTTCGTGCAAACGGTTAGCGTTTCCACTAGCCGTCCCACGGCAAGTCTAGCGTTTCGAAACGAGAAACCTGGAAGATCTATTGGCAGTTTCATTAAACCAACGTTGAAAAGATTGTAATCGCAGTTGAATTTTTCCCTCGCTTCTCCACCTAAATAAGGTCCAACAAAAACAGTCTGCGAGGTTTCAAGATTCATGTCCCGAGCAAGAAGCCGGAGAGAGATCGGGTTTTGGTCGCCACCCGAGTTACATAACATCTCCCATTTCTTCAAGTGTTTGAGTATAATGATCTGTTGCAGCGAGATGTACGTAGAGAGAGCTTTGAGCGTGAAATTAGGGGCTATCCGACCGCGGAGATCTTTATGTTCTTGACCGAACATGTAGATGAGATTATGTTCACCAAATAGTTTTTTACCAAAAGGATGGCCCACCAAATGGAAAGCGTCCGGCCGAACATTCGAGAAAATAAGATGAGAAAGCTCAGTACTCCGGATGAACAACATGAACTTACCGATAATAAAATTGGCCGAAAAACCAGAACGAGCAGCAAATGCGGCTTGTTCTTCCCAGAACTTGGTGGGATTACGAACTAAAGAAACAGCGTTACCCAGAAATGGCAACACAAAAACCGGACCAGGAGCGTGACGCTTCTTGTTCCAGTAAGCGATCTGCTGAATCACGAACAGCAGAGCTAGAAAAGAGAATAAATATTGAGACAGCGTAAGAGAAAACAAGAAAGAATAATCCATTTTCTCTCTGAGAGTCAAGAAGAGGGAACAGATGGTGAAAAGAGACTGCATCTGAGCGTATTTATAGTTAGAAGACAGGAAGGCTACGGCGTCGTTTATGCAGGGAAAGAAAATCTGCTAGTAATGTTGTTGTTGGTGGTGGTGGTTATTATTTTTTATCTTTCTTAAGTTTGTATTCTGACCAGGGAGAGAAGAATTTGTATGACTAGAAAACGACGGCGGAGAAGGGGGCTGAGATCCAGCTGGGTGGGCGAGGAGGTGACGTGGAAAAATACAGCAAAGATCGGTTAGGACAAGGCGTTGAATTATGTTAACTTTGAAATGTATGATGTCAACACTTACTTCAACAAATTCATTCATTCACGTATATATTTAATATTATAATTAGATAAAATTTAAAGCCAACGTATTTTATTATATTAATATATTAAAATTATTTAATTAATAAAATAAAAATATTATTAATAATAAATAAAAATTAAAAAATTATTTTTAATTAATATAATAAAAAATTTATTAATTTTTTATTTTTATTTAAATATTTTTTATTTTATTAATTATATCAACGTAATTAAATTTTTTTCTTATAATTAATTAAAATAATAAAAAAAGGGTCTTCAAAGATTCTTGTATCATCATGGATACGTGATCAAATCAATGACTCATTATCTTTGACCATGATAGGAAAATAGTTGGTATAAAACTATGAGCACCGATGTATTGCAATGTTTTTTTTTTTTGGGGGGTTAGGGAGGGGGGTTTAGGTAGGTTACATTTTACAAAATATTTATTAAATTTAAAAAAATATTTTAATTATTCATGGTCGTATAAATTGTAGAATAATACTATCAGAACCCTTCTCATAGTCTCTCAGGAACTGCTTGATCTATAACTGAGTGTTCAAGAAAATGGACCAATAGCACACCACTTTAAGTGAGTTTGATGGCTAATAATACTGCATCAATGAACCTTGGAGCTGTCCAATTAAGACATATTATTGATCTGCCAAACATGTTATTTAGTGGATGACGCCAACTGCTTATCATCTTGACCAAATGTAATTGAACAAAGGGGAGAGAGAGAGTTTCGTGCAGAGTAAAATTATTCTATTAACAAACAAGAAGAATTATATTTATTCATAAAAAATTAAAAAAATAAATATATTATTTAAATTTTTTATTCTCTCGCGTAAGTTGAACTTTTTTTAAAATTTTTCGTTATATTAACTCTATAATTTTGTTATATTATCATAACTAATGTGATAATACAGTCTTGTTTAATATTTTTTTAAAAAAATAATTACCATATGGTTTTGCCAAATAGAAATGGAAAGATTGTTGGTTAGGAGAACTTATCCAACAGTTTATTCAAGTGTCTACCGAATCCTTTTGTTGTTCTAAACCGCAATAAAGGGAGGGAGAGAGTAAGTTAACAACACCCAACTGTATGTATGCACATCATTTACCCCAACTCCAATTTGAATTCATAAACTTGATGGTGCCAAAAGAAAATGTATGCAAAGTTCCCTTTGCTGCTGGTTCCCTTCCGTTACACAATTTATGTATATTGGGTGTGTTTTTTTTTTTTTTCTCAACATTGGATTGTATAAATTTTTTTTTTAATTCGTATACAACGAATTTTGATCCACAATTTGAATAATTTATACTGCATTGTATATTTGGAGGGCTTTAATGCAGAAGAAATTGGTCAAGTCTAGTTTATGTTATTTTTAATATAATAATATAATATACTATAATAGTAATATATAATATAATTTGAATACAATAAAATGTAATAACACAGTAAAATATAATAATACAATATAATGTAGTACAATATAACAACATTATTATCATATAATATAAATATTATATTATTAATAAAAATAATATAATAATAAAACATATAATTAACATAATTATAAGTTTTTAAAAAAATTATGATATAATATGTGACTAGACCAAACATGCATTAATTTATAATATAATATAATAAACACTACACACACATGCTATAAATTTTATTTCATTCATTTTAATGTAATTTAATCCATTTAAAATAATCCAGTCGAGCACCAAAAGCACCAGTAATGTATTATATCAACCCCTGCTCCATGAGTGTGCCGATTTCTGTCTTTCCTTCCTTATAATGGATAATAACTCTATACAGAGAATCTGTCAACCTGGGGAAAATAATGCTTTTCTTCGTGACTAAAGTATGTGATCTACAACTTTCAGTGTTTATCAACCTCCACACTCATAGTCTAAACAAACAGCAATGCCATATTGCTGTCATCGATTTAATGCCAAGGACTTGCAGCTTAAAAATGCATCGGTTGTGTTTATCAAGGAACGACACTTGGGCACTCCAAGCCCGTCAAAATACAGTGCAAATGCATTTTCCTCGGTGGTGGTTCGAGTTGGGTGTTGAATTCATTAATTGAAACAGCACAAGCATAGATTTCAGAATTTAACTCGTAGCATTACATTTAGTGCAAGAAATCAAATAGCCCAATATGCTCAATGCCTATTGCTTTTACATAATCTTTCATCAAGACAGATAAAAACTATAAATTGGTTCCAAAACTGAACGAGTAGTCACAATTAAGACAGGAACAATCATCCCATCGAGAGTGCCAAAATGAAAAGAAGACAATCGGACAAAAGACACAGCTTACAGCCTTCTTCCTCTTCTACCACCCTTTCTGCGAGTGCTATCAGTTGGAATCGGAGTCACGTCCTCTGAAATATGCAATGAAAAACCAGATATTAACAAACATGCAGTCAGTAACTTGAATCTCAAATTCAGTTTCATAAACTGCTCATGAAATCTCAATATTCACAAAAGATGACATGATACATGTAAACAATTAATTAATGAGCAAAGTGTATAGAAAACATGATTATGGTAGTAAACAATCTGGCAATCTTCACACATCTAAAGAGGTTAAGGGCCTCACCTATGCGACCAATCTTCATTCCAGAACGAGCAAGAGCACGAAGAGCAGACTGGGCACCTGGACCAGGTGTTTTGGTCTTATTGCCACCAGTTGCACGAAGCTTAATGTGAAGAGCAGTAATTCCAAGTTCCTGATTAAACAGAATGGGACTCAGCCATGTAAGCTAGCAATAGCAAGAACATGATGATTATCAAAGTCAGATGGTGAACATAAGAATGATCAATGGCTCATTCATAAAAGGAAATGTGTTGGTCATCTCTAACAAAACACCATTAAAATATGATGAAAATGACAAGAAGAAAACATGAAAAACCATCAGGCAATCATGACAAGAAACAAAAACATAACACATTCGTTATTAAAAATCTGATGAGAGTAATAAATTCAAAGAAATGAAAACCTTGCATCTGGTAGAAACATCTTGTGCTGCAAGCATGGCAGCATAAGGGGAAGACTCATCTCTGTCAGCTTTCACCTTCATACCACCTGCACAACACAAATAGAACTTATCAAAATATGCAATGATAATGACAATGAATTAGCATTAACTGCAGCATTGAAATATCTAATGATCCAACATTTGGTCATGTCACAACCAGATTATTAGAGCATCTGAGATGAACTAACAAACCAAGGTAGGTCCAGAATGAAATTTGAATTGCTTACATTTGAAATTCTCTTTTCAGTTTGTAAAAATATACATATTATTTGGTAACATAACAATTTCCACCCCCCACGTACATGTGCAAGGACTTTATTTTGCATTTATCAAAATTTTGTGCACATTGACAAGCATTTAGATAATCGGAACATAACAAAGTGTATCCCCATGAGTCAAGTGGGAAAACTATTCAGACCACACCAACAGCAGCAGAAACTCTAATGCACAGTCATACATAAAGTGGAAATGATTAACTTACCAGTTATGCGAACAAGGGTTTCTCTGCCTGACAGATCAGTCACATGCTGTATTCAAAACATACAAAGAAAATTACAAATGGACATCAACAAAAGCTTATTACGAGAGTTACAACATACTTTTCGCACTTACAATAAATGTATCGTTAAATGATGCAAATATGTGAGCAACTCCAAAAACATGCTCTCCATCTCTCACAGCAGGTCCTAGTGTCACATTCTCTTCCTTTGGCTCTCTAGTCTTCTTCCTCGACTAAAGAATCAGAAAAAAATAATGGACGCCAAACACGTTAAGCCCCACGGGAAATATAGTTTAACATTCACATTACAGGTAACCATGAATAATTTCCAGCTGAAAATTGTTGAGGATCATATGCCACGAAATGAAAGATAAAAATATTATTTTCCTGCACTTAAAGGAAAGAGACTAATGGCAAGCAATTAAAATATATCAAAATATCACTTCCAAACTGAGAATGGATTTCAAAACCCAGATCAAATCAATCTATCAAACAGATTCAAACCCTAACAAACATAAAATCGCCGTAGAGCAATCCAGCAACCTAGACCTAACAAGAGAAAAGAAACCAAATTCTCCAATACTCAAAAACCATAAACCTAACGAATACACAGATCGTAAACTGTGCGATTTACATATATAGACAGACCGAAGAAGCCGATAAATAAATGAATCAGTTTGTTTCAGATTTGTACATACCATGGCTGCTAAAAGATGATGAGATGAACCGAGAAGGCTAGGTTTTCGTAGTTTTGTCGAGTTGGAAAATGGAAAAACCCCAAAGAAGAGAGTGAAGCCCGCGGTGGCAACTACTATTTATACGACTACTCGGATTAGGGTTTTACAAGGGTAGATAGTGTTGAATTTACATATTAGACATGTATTTTTCCCTAAATTACCAAAAGGTCCATCACGCTTTTCTTTTCATCTTTTTGGCCCCAATGTTTTATTAATGGCCCTTCCTCTGTTCTTCACGAAAAGATAATGGCAGTAGTAATTATAAACTTGAAAATCTTTCCTCCCAAATAGTTACAAATTGCATCAAATGTTAATTATCAAATTACATTTACATATGAATCATGTTCCATTTTAATTCATGCGTTAATACCCAACTAACAAAATTACCACCCCAAATACATACATCCATATTATAATTCAAAAAAATCTTTTAAGTAAAATGATCTCATAACATTAATCATGATAATGAAGTAAAATTATTTAAATTAATTTTTAAAATTTTTTTAATAATAAATATAATTTTTAAGTTAATTAAATAATTATATTACGTTACCGTAACTAATACGTTAAAATAATTTTATTTAAAACTTTTTCTCATGTAATTTTATTGCATGAGCTTGCATGCTCTTAATGCAAAGAAAGATTTCATCACTATATAACTCTATTGTATTGCTTATAATAAACAATGATTGTGTTTAGGCTTTTAGGCTAAAGTTACACTTACAGCAACACTCCAGCCAAAAAAATGGAGTACCCAACGTCTATATAAGTCTTATTGCTTTCCTGCCTTTTCACATTTACTAAAGCAAATGGGAAAGAGATTTAACTGAACGAAACAGTCTGAACTGAGATGCTGGCAATTTGAGAGAAAGAAACTAGAAAACACTATTTTGCACATCCTAACTACAAAAATAATAGGAGAAGGCAAAAAGTTGCATCAGGAGCTATGCCGCTACAAGACCTACGTATCCGGCAAGCAAAGCCAACGCTGATGATATAACATAAGCACCTGCAACAATTACTGGCTCTTTGATCCCACATAGTTCCAAGTGATGATGAAAGGGTGCCATTCTAAACAATCTGCGTCCGGCTCCCTGCAAGTGTTTGGTTATCTTGAAGTACAGCACCTGAAACATAACTAAGGTTAATTATTGAACCCAAGTAAACTATGAACCCAGCAAAATACACAATCAATTCTCATTTTCAGTAACTTCAGGCCAAAAGAACTTAAAAAAAAAGAAAAAAAACAAAAAATACTGAGAATATACTGAAACCTTATTTGCTAAAGTCATTATGTTTATCCGCCAAAAAATCAAAAATAAAAAACAAAAAAATTTCTGCACGCAAACGAAATTTTAAGCACTTCATAAATAAATAAGGGTCTGGGCAAAAAGTGGGGTATAAAAGAAGCGCGGCATTGGATATAATGACGAACTTAATGAGGATTCCTGAATGCATCAATTTTAAGACGTCAGCTGACAAAAAGAGCAATCTTTAAATTGAAATGAACGGGCAAGCATCAGTAATAGGACATACCTGCATAATAACTGATGATGCTTCCACAACAAAGATACCGGATGAAACAAACAATGGAAAGAACATTCCAGTACAAGCAGCCATCGCAGCTAACGCACCACCAAGGGCTAGTGATCCAGTATCACCCATAAACACGGATGCCCTGTACCGATTGTGCAAAAGAAAACCAACACATGCTCCTGCCATTGCCGCTCCAAATATGGAAAGTTCTGGATAAAATGTAAATTAGCAGTTAGCAATAAAGAAGTACCCTAAGAAGACTAGTTTAAAAATTGCTACTTTACAGACAGCAAAATAATATTAATACTTGTACAAACAATTTTCTTCTTCTTTCTTTGGCATAAAAGATATGTTACTGGGGCATCATACTGGGGCATCAAACTCGTATTGATGTAGTTTCAAGGTTCAACCATAAATGACTAGATGAAAGATTGAGAAAGAGTTAAGACTTCTTACAACATATGTTACTGTTGTAAACGTAGGAAATGATCTCATCAACAACATCAAATTCATCCCCAAGATACAGAAACTAAATGTTGGCTGCATTCTCATTCTGTTCCAAACTTTAGGCATATAGAACACATGACCTGACACAACTGTTTCTCTAACATAGGATTCAATATAAATTGAAACCATAAAACAGAATTGTTAATCATACAATGTCAGGTTCGGGTTCCAAGAGGAGAGACTCCTTACAAGTCTTGTAGTAAGTTCATATACATTTTTACTTACTAGAGCATATTGGAAGCACTGCAATTGACATCCCAATAAAAGCCAGGGCAGCAGTTCCTCCAGCCAGCCCATCAAGACCATCTGTTAAATTAATCCCATTTCCCATGGAAACAAAAGTGAAGGAAGTCAACAACAGATAAAATTTTCCCAAGAACAGAAGGCCAAATGGTGCCGGTAAAGGAACCAACATTTTCCTGCATTACAAAATGAAAAACTTGAATTCCAGTAGAAGCACCATTCAAGCAAAACTTCACAAAAATCATTGTTGCCTGAATTGTAAAGTTAATTGTTACTTTCTTTCCTTCTCTAGGTCCATCACCTCCTACTAACTGCACACACATAGATATTCTAAATATTTAATCCCAATGCAAAAAAAATCTAATTGAAATTTGTTATTGCAGATACTCAATATTTTTCTCAAGACTTTCCTGGTATCATTCTTCCTTACCCTGGCACTCACTTAAATTTTAACTGGCACCAATTGTGTTCCTGTATACTAGATTTTCAATCCACATTGACCGATCTTCTTCACACTTGAAATTATGAATATTATAAACTTTGAAACATGCTAAGCTCAGCCAATCAAAAAAGATTCTGAATTAGCTTAGTGGCGCCTAGAATTAACCTTGCAATATCTAACAAAAATCAGTACCCTGCTGCAAACGAGAATGGATATGTGAGTTACCATCAGATATGATCAGAATAGTTACAAAGAAGTTATACATGCCATAAGGTGACGATATACTTGTAGTATCCAACCAAAATGAAAACCACGTCCCAACTGCTACCTGTGAATTAATATTACGATCACTCACAAAATTGCTATAAGTTGCAGTAGGGCTACAAATTTTAGAAGCAAGAAAGCAACAATGTAAAAAGTTTACCTCCAAAATTAATCTTTTCCATGCTGATAGCCCACTAGTATGACTCTTGATCAGGCATGACATGTCATCAATGAGCCCAATTACAGCAAATGCTAGAGTTGCTACCGATGCTCCAGAAACTTCAATGGAAGAAAAACCGGTTATAGCATTTGCAACAGCTACTCCGATTGGAATTAAAAAAAGTCCACCCATTGTGGGGGTTCTTCTTTTGCTGGAGTGCCTAGCAGGTCCTTCTTTCCTGATGATCTGACGTGCCTTCAGACTTCTGAGAAATGGTACACATATATATCCTACACAAGAGACTAAAACTGCCGATATAAAAAAGGGACGGGTCAGGTAAAAGGGTGCCAAAGGCAGTCTGACAATCTTCCATGCACACCAATCCACAAATAGAAGCAGCAAAGTCGAGAACGATATCAATCCGAGATTGATAAAAAACCCAAGTTTGATCCTGCCATTACAGTGGGTGAAAGACCAAGTCATACAAATGAATTAAGAAAAGTATCATGCTATCATAACATATGTAAGGGTGTAGAAAAGGATGCTAACTTTCCACATCAAAAACTGAAAACTGTTCAACATCAGAATCAAAACATGGCTCATCTCACACGCTTGCCTGTGTCTTCCACTTGCTCTCCCCATCATAGCAAGCCTGTGAGCAGTTACCGTTAGAGCTTCATTATTTGACACAGAAACGGAAGGCAAGTCAGTATCTGTAACTTGGTATACTACAACTTCTCCATCACTCTCTTCTCCACTGGAGGAAACCATGTACCCAGCAGTCCCCTCATTGTCACTCCAGTTATCAAATGATGGAACATCGAAATCCTATACAATCAAAATAAAAAAAATAAAAATAAAAGCCATAAGAAAAGTTCACCACAAAATATGGTGATTTACGTGAAGCCTTATTTAGATTACACTTAGGTAAGTTTTCATTCTGGCCAACTCAAATTGTTAAGCGTAAATCATAAGATTGGAATCAAGCTTTCACAAGTAAAAAAAGCACTTCGGGACTCTAAGCAAACTGCACACGTCATTGTGAAACCGTATCAAGATTTGATAAGTTCATAACCGAAAATATAGAAAAGAAAAACAGAGATGATCAATTTGATCTTAGGAACATAAAGTACCTCACCAAAAGCTCTAACTTGAACAGCACTACGTTGCAACTGGCAGCTATGTTTTCGAACATTTGATCCATTTAACTACAAAAAGGCAGAAAACTAATAAGCAGCTATAAAAAATTAGCCATATGAATCTTCAATAAAAGACAAATAACATATAAGTTCAAAAATCTGATCTTCTAAAGTAATAATGATCAACTTCTTCTGGCTAAAATACAATAAATTGCTCGTTATTCATATCCATGCCACATTGAGTTTCAAACCCGAGCCTTTTCAGAAGAACCTATAAATTCAACCCCAATTCTTCATATTTGATATCAGGGACACAGAAAATCATTTTATAATAAAAATTACAACACAAGTTTTCTTCAAATCATTTTTGCTGTCTCCTGCGAGAATGCATCCAAATTATATCTCAGTTGTTCAAAACTGTTTTCCTCATTTTCAACTGCCTGGAATTAATCAACCGTTTTCTAATAACAAAAGCAAAACATAACATAAAAAAAAGCACTTGACGAATGATTACGTTAATTACACAGGAAAAAATGATCAGATCAAATGAATAAAACACCTTGAGACTATAATACGAATGATAACGGCAACGGCGAGAAACCAAATCGAATCGGCGAAAAGCATTTGTTGTGTAAAACGAGGAGCGCTGGCGAATTTGAAAGTGACCGAGTTGCGAGTGATGGTGAAGATTGAGAGGCGACGAATTAGATCGCATGACTACTGATTACCAATAATCAACAACAGCTATTGAAAAGAATAAGTAGAAACCGAGACTTGAAAGATCTTGGGAACTTGGAGAGAGAAGACCATCGAAAGAAAGAAAGAGCATATTCGATCGAAGAAACGGTATTTATAGTCCGACCAACGGTAGGAAACAAAAAACGTCGCGAAATGGTGGAGGGAACAGGAAGGTGGTGCTGGCTTCACTTCGAAAATCTCGCCCGTGAATGTTATAAGAAATAAGTGAATCACGCGCCTTCTTGGAGCGTGGCCGTAGATGTACCGATTTACATTTGACCTTGGGAACACCCAGGTTCCGCAACAAGCAGCCAGACGTGCTCCTCCTATTGTTCTCCACTGGACCACGGTGAATGAATTTTGTTAGTATTAATTATTTTAAATTTTTTGTTTGTATTTAAAAGTGTTAAAAAGGATCGAACTGATTTTTAAAGACCTGTTATAAGTTCGGACATAAATCTTCGGATTTCATTATTTAAAAACTAAAAAAATAATATTCATATATATATATATATAATAATGACTCGTAAGCCACCAATTCATTAAAACTTGACCCGTCTAATACCTATATTTGTATTATATATATATATAGATATATATATATATATATATATATATATTTTATATATTATGTATTTTAAATTTTAATTTTTGAAAAATAAATACACCCAAAATTGGGTCATTATACAATACAACCACCTACACCATATAAGCTTCAAATTTCTTGCTGCAATTCTCATGCCTTGTAATTCTCTCAATGTACGGAATAAATTACACTATATATATATATATATATATATATATAACAAAAAACACTTCTGTTCAGTGAAAAATTTGAGAAATCGTATGGTGCAACAGGCCTAGCATAGCTTCGTCCCCTAAAATATTGCCTGTGCTACTCATGAACTCGTAACGTTGCACCATAGCCAAGGACAATATCCCAAAAGTTACAAACTTTGTCACTGCAAGGACAGTCAAACACAAGCCCGTTTCCTACATCTATACAATGTATAAAACACCAAGATTACAGTAGATGTAGAGATAATATTACTTGCTAATTTTGATTCAAATGGGAGGCCGACCGCATCCCATTGTGAATCCTCTGGTTCCATCAGGCATTCTAGGGCCAGGAGGTGGCTTTGACAGTTCAGGGGATGATACGACGAAGCACCATGGCCGGCAGAAAATGGGGATATAGTCAGATGAAAATTGCATTTTAAACACGTGAGAGGAACAAGAACCAAGAGCAAATGCAGTGGTTAGTTTAAATACCCATCCCATTGGTACCACGACGGCATCTCTGTCCCCTTTTGATCGTCCTTGGTTTCTACCTTTCTGCCCATTTTTCTCCTTGGATAAATGTTCCCCCTCCCGCAGAAAATGAAGAAGCAACTCATAAAGCAACCCTTCTTATTGGGCATTACAATCTTTCACCCAATAGAAAATAACAATGAGTGCACAAAATAAACACGTATAACAACTGGCTTCTTTGTCAGTAGTATCATCGTGATGCTTACTTAAGTTATAGTGCTCCTCATCACCAGCTGGATCACATGTTTGACCACGGTTATTCTTCTCAGAATCAGACCCCACCAGGCTTGCCTTTTCTGGCCATACATTCCCTCGAAAAGATAAACTCAAGTTTGTCTTGTTATGATGCAAAAGTACATAAGGGAAAAGAAGGTTCAATTACCGTTCCTTTAAGAAGCTTGACACACAAACCATTTCTCCAGTCCTGTCCATCATTCAGAGTAGCCGCCTGATACAATCACCAGAAAATTCAAGAACTAAAATTGACGAATAAAGCATCATAAACCAAATGCAATGAAATTGCAAACATTTAGTCAATACTCACAGCTTTCTCAGCAGGCTCCATGGTCCCGTACTCCACGATAATGTAACTACAGAAAGAAGCAACCATTACATCAACTTGATCAACAAAATCAAACTATTACAATCGACCCTTTTTTCTTTGTTCATATTGTGACACAATAATTCTGTCTCTTGTTTCCTCATTATTTGTTTTCTCATTCTTGTCAAGTGGCAAGATACGAATCTATTACATCCATCATCTGCTTCACAAGAGTTACACTTTACCATCAGCCAAGAGTCACCTGTGGGCATATCCATGACAATGTGATGTCTCCAAAACCCCAGAGAAACATATTGCAGCCAGTAATAATTCATTTTTCAGTGAGGAAAGATAACAAAGTAAATTTTAATCATGTAATAAAAAAGCTTCCTAAAACATTGTCTTTTTCAGTTCCATACCTTACTACTAATCAGGTACTCAGCTTTGCCGCCTTTCTTTGATTCATCAACAGCATGTGGATCATGGATGGATATGTTTTTTATACTGGAAATCAGAGAACCATACAATCAACATATAAAGAAAACTGACACAACTACTTTCTAAAGAATTTTTTTTTTTTTGAAAAAACATGCCTACTTTCCAGCTCCTGCAAACATTCTCCAGATGTTCTCCACCGAGTGATCTTCAGGTAGATTTTCTACCAAAACAGAGAATAACTAGGGTCCAAAAATTAGCAGAAACTTCTCAAAATAACATATCTGAGTGAAACAATCAAGTTCCCTAAAATTATTACCTTTGGATCCCTGACTTCAGTGACTGGAAGAGGATTAAGGCATTTCACCTTTTTCCCATTTGAA
Organism: Swietenia macrophylla; assembly: GCA_032401905.1. Lineage (NCBI taxonomy): Eukaryota > Viridiplantae > Streptophyta > Magnoliopsida > Sapindales > Meliaceae > Swietenia > Swietenia macrophylla. Next base: position 5,177,063 of record CP135572.1, read on the forward strand.
TTCAAAACCTGTAGGTTTTATTAAAAAAAGAGGAAATTACAAAGTAATTAAAGAACGTACAATCTTTTACATTTTTGTTAACTGTAATTATAGCTTTGTTAAGAAGCTTGGTAGTTAACATCATTAATGTCTGTCCCATTGTAGACAGTATATAAGATATTATAAGAAAGAGGCAGCTTACAGGCAAGGATGATTCTCTGAGTGCAGCCACTATCACTGAAACGTTTCGGGTAAGCTTCTTCATTTTCTGAAAAGAAGCTATAATTGAGATAGGAACTGCAAGAAAGATGTGCCATAAATGTAAAGGTGGAGACCCATAGAAAGATGGATACAGATATTCCTAATTTGCCATTTGAAAAAATGTCTGCAGCAAGGAGGCTTGAAAAGAAAAGGAAGTCATTGTCGTGTCACAAGCATGCAGCCTAAGACAAACCGTCCTATAACCAGAGAACTTCTGGAAATTCAAGGCTGGCAACAATACCGGGATAAATTTTCCAACAAATTTGCATTTGGGATTTTTCTCAATTCCAAATCATAGAAAAGCAATACTTTTTCAAGTGAACAGACGGTTCCAACACCCAAATAAACTCTAATTTAACCATCAATGGCTTGCCAGAATAGGGTGCCTATGACTTGACCCAAAATAATCCAAAGACAAAATGCTTATTTATTAAAACCTGTAGAGATGCAGGGGAAAAAGAACCTATCAATTCTGGACAAAAGGATTCCACAGTTAGATGACAGTTTGTGCAGTATGAGTTTAAGCCTTTATTTAATAATTGACAAATTGAGTTGCTGACATGTACTGTTGAGGTGGGGCAAAAATTTGTCTAGTTGGTTAGTTTCTGAAAACATCAACTATAGATTTGAAAATGCTAGAAAAACCACCACAACAGATGGGTTTACTAAAGTACTTAAAAATTTGATAGAAACAATCCAGGAACAAGAATATAGACACTGCATAAAAATTCCTGAAATAAAGTAAGAATCAGACAGCGGTCAGTTGCATGGTCATTCACCACCAAATGCTCGGCACTGCAAAATGGCTGCACCGGGAAAACATCCAGGCTAGTCAATCTGTCATAAGTACCTGCTTTACTTCATCACCTTCATCATCTCTATTCTAAAAAAAATTCTGGATTTATTACGTACTAAAAGCTATATTGATAGCTTTTATTGGTCCTTTTTTTTTCAATTTAATTCATTAGTTTACAAGGTTTCACATTTTGCCAAATAAAATCACTCACAATTGCATATTATTTAGTTTGAAAATCCATAGTTTCTGAAGAATACAGCAGCAAGAATGTCACAAGTTTATTCTAACAATGTACATGTGGCAACTTTCCTTTATTCTGCTACACATTAGACAAAAATTTGGAAACATAACCAATTTATTGGTCAGCAGAATATAAAACCCAATTCTTCCCAATAAAATTCATATTCCAGCCATAAAAGATACTCCTTTATAGACTACATGTCTTACTTTCGTTATAATTGCCAGCATTTAACTCTTAAACTCATTAAAAACCTTTTAATGCAAGGAGGAAAGATCAGATGAGAAAACTTGAGAAAATTTTTTGGGCTCCACATGCAATAATGGAAAGCAAAAACGAAAGGAAGTGTGTGAGCATCCAAAGCCCGACTGCCCACTAGCAAACCTCATTTTTCAAGCTATTCTTCAATGCCCCCACTCTTGCACCAGCTTAATCATTTAACTCATAGGAAAACGAAAAAAAAAAACAGACACACTTTCCAGTATTGCTGTCGTCTTATTTGAGCATAATTTTAGGACCAACACACACATGCATAAAGTAAAAATCTTTACACTAAATTTCTCATTACATACAGTTTGATGTTTCAAAAACTGAAAATACAACTCTACTGCATAAAACACTTACCGAAGCCTTCTCTGTTCTTCCTAATCAAGTTCATCATATACTTATCGGCGGGCAAATTTTCATCACTAAAATAATAATCCACCTGCAACACCATAAAAATTAATTCTTTAAGTTGCATTCAAGTGCAGCAATATATTCGTTTTCCATAGCAATACAAAAATAGTAACATGGAAAAGCCCAAGTTAAGAAACCTTTTTATCAGTAACCAAATGTAACTTAAGTTAAAACTTAGAGAAGAAGAAGTTATTCGAATTAGAAAGATCCAAATTACTATTCCATTTCAGTTGCCAGGCTTTCTCGTAATGGAAACTGCGCTCAAAAGTTTCTAGTGTTCAAATCGAAATCAAGAAAAACTCAAAAGTAAGAAATTCTAAAAACACGTCAGTACTTAAGTTTATCAAAAGAGGGAGATTGAGAGAGAAAAGGATTGCCTGCTTAATGAATTTTTTGGTTTCAGATCATCAGTGAGAACAGCTGCAGTTGACGGTTGCTCATGATCTTTACCCTGATCTTCACAGGGTTCACGTTCGTGATCGTCATCCAACGGGAGATAAATCGGGATCAACCGGTGGAGATAGTGGGCCGGAATCACGGGATGGGCTGGTGGTAGAGGTCCGCATTTCGAGGACTTAAAGGAGGGGGGAGAGGACGAAGAAGACTATCGAGGCAAGAAATGTATAGAAATTTTCCCAAGTAAAACCCCTCCCGCCCATTGTTCTTCTCCCGCTCTCTCTCTCTCTCTCGTTGCCTCCAAACTCGGTCCATTTTGTAAGACGCATGGGCCACTGTCATTTCGTATCCATGCATTCAACTGACCGACACGACGTCGTTCCACGACACCATTCAAACGACTTGTCGTTTAAGGCGGAGCCAGTGAAATTTCAGTTATTTTGATGATAACCAATGGCATTACATATTATAAATTTTGGAGTTCTAAGCAAACTTTTAAAATATGACTCTTATTAAATCTCATGTTAAGTCAAAAAAATAAAATTAATTATTTATATAATTGACCAATAGCATCACATATTCTAAATTTTAGAATTCTAAATTAACTTTTAAAATATAATTTTTATATTAAATCAAAAAATAAACAGTAAATCTCAAGACTTTATAATATGCATAACAAAAAGAAAATTCCACCAATTTTCAAAATAAAGTATATATTACTTGTAATATAAGAAACAAGTACCATTTCAAAACTCTTAAGGAACCAAGAGTAAGATGATTAAAATGGTAAACATCTTTGCAGGAGAAACAACGCTTGACCTTTGTGATTTACAATTCTTCAAAAGCATGTCTACGGTAAATTGATAAACTGCATCTTTACCAGGAAGGAAAGTACAATATCATTTCTGATAGCAAAACTCTTAAGCAAAGCTCACATACAACACAGACATGGGATTCTTGTTTACCAACACTTGCCATGGAAGACCTGTTAAACCATACTAAGTAACGATTCATAACTTGCTTGCTAATCTAAAACAAAACCAAAAGAACCAACCAAAATCCAGCCCCAAGTCCCAACCCCAATCGTCCGTATACATTTTTGCCAGAACCTGAAAACCACACTCTAACATCATCCACAACCGGGCCACAAAGCGAGCTCATGTCATCTGTTCTTGTATTGTAATACACACTGTAGAATGCAATGCGTGTTCTTTCAGCCTTTGCTGTGAAATTCAGATTAGCGCTGTGAAAGGTTGAGTTGGAATCAGCTGTGTAATGTACAATCTGAGCTTGATCTCCAGCAAATGCCATGACTGCAAGTGGTTGCTTGCATTTGTCGTTAGCATGGCCCAAAGAAAATGTTAAGCTGTAATCCTTGTTCCCTGAGGTTTCAACCATTTGAGAGATAATGCCTTCCTTCCCTGAGACTAATTCAACAGCACGTTTGCCCCCTGGGACCGAGAAATGGTTGGAGTCGATGTACCGGACAGCCCTGTTTGATTCAACAATCCAGCCAGGCAACGATGATGTTTCTTCGTCCAGGTTGGTGGGAAGCAAGACCCCTAGTGACACATTTCTGAACATCCATGGACCTTCTTCAAAATCTCCATTGACAACAGCATTGTCTGCAAAGAACATAGACGTCAGGAATCAATCAGCATATCCAGTACAGGCAGTAGTAATCTAGTCAACCTTACAAGATAACTTAAGCCATTAACATTATTGCACCATCCCACACCAGTTTCCTTGTAAAAAGTAGTTTAGAGGTCACAGACATGATATAAGTACAAGCCGATATTTGTCATCGTTAGAGGTTAGGGACTTATTTGATATAAAAAACAAACTATGTCCTTCCGTGGGCCGTCCGCTTTGGATGCTGATCAAAAGGAATCAGGTCCGTACCTTCACTAGGGCCCACAAAAGAAGAAAATAAGAAGGAAAAATAAGCTAGGATTACCTTTGGGCTTGTCAGGTGTGAAAAGCTTCTTGATCGCAATATCATCAATGATGGGCCCACACGTGGGGTCATCCTCCATGCCCGGGTTCTTAAACACCAACTTGACGTTATCATCGTCTGCAACAAAGGCCCACGCGTAAGGGTCCCACCCTTGCACGTTGTACAATGTCTGCAGGTCTATGGTCTGTGATGCAGGTGGCACGGACACGTTCAACGACTCCAGCTGTGCGCACGTGCGCGCCGCACTGAACGTAACGGAGTATGTGGACCCCTTCTCAACTTTCACTTCCTGGCTGATTTGCGCATCGTTGCCTAATCTAACGGCGTGTGAACCCTGTGGCACGATGAGGATCATCCCACCTTGTTTTTGCCCCGATGAAACCAGCTCCACGGTGCCGTTTAATTTCCAGCTTGGGAGCTCTATGGGGCCATCTGTAATGGACTCGCTGGGAAAGCCGTTTGATGGGGCCGTCTCGAAATCACCGTTTGCCACTAGACCTGCAATATCAGGAAAGAATGCATGATACCACAAACCAGACTTAAAAAAAAAAAAAGCCAAATTTTGCTCGAATTTCTTAATTATTAAATCACTCATGATGGCAACAAGTCGTACGACTAAGATTTTTTTTTTTACAATTGGCAAACGGTGAATAGAGGTCTAGTCGTCTACTGTCTATTCTATCGACCAGAAGACAAAATTGCCATATATCAACGTGCTTATCAAACAACAAAAATTGCACTTGACGGGGAAACCCAGCAGGATTTAAGTGGCACCTAACCTAACAGGCTGGTCCTGATCCTGGTCCCGGTCGCGGTCCCGGTCCCCGTCCCAGTCCCAATTCCTACACCTAACACTGACAAAGTTCATCGTTTGTGGTTGAAAATCAGGAAGTTAAGAGATAAAGGTGAGGAATTTTAATGCCATAGCCCAGAAGAACAATAGAAAATACAAATACTTAGAATTAACAGTATTCAGACATACCCACTACTTTCTTTCACTCTCTATCTATATCTATAACAAAGCACCAAAAACATACGCATTTCTTGAGGAAGTACAATGACAAAATTTGAAGTCCAAAATATCAATATCTGGGTCCCTGAACTCTTAGTATTTACAAATTAGAGCATAGTTGATCCATTTGTATCATATAAGTCCTTCGTTAGTCTGTTACAATGATTTAAATACATTACACAAGTTGTATATTCTTACACACAACGATGAAAACTTAAATATAAAAACCCAGGGATCCCGTTGTTATTTTATACAAACTAACAAACTATGCTCTTATTTGTGAAATACAAAAACTCAGGGATCCCGTTGTTATTATCCCAAAAAGGCGTACTAAACCATGTAAGAAATACGAATTCAGCAAGTCCAGGGGATAAACTTATCTACCCTCATAAAAAATAAAGCATTATCAAAATAATCAGGCGACACCGATTTAATGTCAGCTATAGAGCAACTGATGTGATGTAAGAATAAAAAAATAATAAGGCAACGAGACCCGTCCGATCCAACTTGGACCAAAGGCCGAGGTTTAGCCGTGTGGACCCTACTATTGTGCAGCCTTGGCCCATATTTTCAACTCAAAGTCCTTCTGCACTCGACCATGTCGAAAACTGCTTTTCCCACAATCACTTTTACGAACAAAAACCGAGTTGAAAAACAGTAGAACGGGTGCATCAATTCCAAAAAATCGGTGATAAAAGATAATTCCAGCCGGTGCTCTTTACGAAAAGAACCCTTGTCTTTTTGTTGAAATTGGGTCAAAATACCCAATTTTGGCGGGAAAATCATTTTAACCCACCTTAGAATGAAGAGAAAAAGTGAACCAATATGGCCCAAAGTATACCAACTTCACCTTCAACGCAGCATTCTCTTTTTCACTTTATGTATTTGTAGATCAGTGGTGCAAGTTAATGCTAGTACTGGTGTTCTATTATAAACATGAATAGAAAGTTTATGGTAAGATTTCCAAAGGGTAAGTTCAAAAATGGGGTAAAATTAATGAAACGCAACTGTAATTTAATGCTACAAAAATGGGGATGCAAACGCAATAAGAATGCTACTTTCACAAAGGACAGAGACAATGTAAGCTAGAAATGAAAGCAAACAAGCTTAAAGAAACAAAAGAATGAAATCCCAACAGGGAAGAAAAATAAATAATCAGTAGGTCGAGAATGAGCAAACATCAAACAATCGGAGGGATAAAGGGGTTAAAAGGATGTCCATGAAACACTCAGTTGTGGTGGAGCCGACATTTTTGCAGGCTCGAAGACCATCATAGTCACTATGCCAATATTTAAATCATACGTTGTGCATTTGTTTTGAGATTCTTATTTTATAGACATTAAGATTACGAAAAAGTTTGATTTCATATATATAATATGTAACTTATGATTGAAAAAAAGCGAAATCCTTGTGTAGTACAATTGTTTGCAAAAATTCCCATAAGACATCCTCTATGCCAAACCAAGGAATGGCTGGAAAATTCCTCGGGCTTCTAAAGCCATACATTTGTTGATTTCATGTTTTTTTGAAAGTAACCAAATGGATTTTGGCCGATGACCATATTCAACTTGTAACAAGGGATTTTTGAAAAGTAAATATAGAAATCTTCCTAATAAAGAGCATAAAAATGCATGAAATTCAACTAAAATACCCTATTGCACATACGCCCTTGACCAGCATACGGTACACCCACACTGAAGAACCAACAAAGTAGAAAACTGAAGCCACAGTGAAAATCAGATCTCAGGAATAACCCAGAAACCCAGAAGGCACAAATCTCAGAGAGACAGAATTCGTCAGTAACAACAACAGAAAAACAACCGCAGTTCGTATTTTTAGATGACTTAAAATCAAAGATTCAATGCAATCAGCGGTTGAAATCTGAGCTTGAAATAGCAAATGGGAAAGCACGAGTAAGTAGTAGACATACCATCTTCTACGATTGAAGCAGCCAAATGAGAATAAAGAAGCACAAAAAGGGAAACCCACATGGTTCTTGAAGAGCATTTCGCCATTTTCTCAGCTGAATAACTTCTCAGTTTCCTCTCTTTCCTGCTTGCTGCTGCGTATGTACTCTGTTTTAATACCGATAAAAAAGAGGAAACAGCAGTGTCCTTTTATCAAAGATTCCAAACCTATGGTCTTTACTCTTTAAGTAGCTGTTAAGCTTTTATTTAATCTGAATTACTTAACGTATAATTTATTTATCGACTTGAAGAATAAATGACAAAAATGTCTAACCTAGTGTTCCCACCACCATTATTCACCGGATTTCTTTGCGTGTTTTGATAAGTGTGTTCTTCCAGCGGGCCCAGCACACCGCCGTATGGCCGTAACTCGTGTGTCTAATTCACTCCTATTGTCTGTCTACGGATATTATTAAATTTTATTACACTACAGCTTTACTCTATTTACTAAAAGGTGGAGCTTGTTTAGTGATAATCGTTACAAACTATTTGATGTGACTGAGCTATGTTCCAATGTTACGATCTCTTGTAGGTTTGGTTATAAAATATTTGACACAAAATGCATTTAATTTTTTAAATTTTTATGTAAATTATTTTAAATTTTAAGTTAATTATTTTAATTTTATATTTTATATTTTAAAATTTATTTTTTATTTTTTACATACACAACTTTTCATAAAAGATGATTGGATTTTATTTATTATTTAAAAAAATTAATAAAATAATTTTATTGTATTAATATAATTGATATAATAAAATTATTTAATTAATAAAATAATAAAATTATTTATTAATAATTAATAAAAAAATTAAAAAGATAATTTAAATTTTTTTATAATACTAATTAATAATATAATTTTTTATAATTTTTATTTAATAATTAAATAATTTTATTATATTAATTATATTAAAACTTCGCTAAAATTTTCTACAGTAAGAAGGAGCGTGGGTTCTTTTATCATTACTCTTTAAGTCTCCAACATATTTGTGCTATGATTAGGGATGGATTAAAAACTGGAGCCGGACCCATCCGAAAAATAAGGACGATGCGAGCCGAATTTACTCGGCCCAAAACTCATCCGAGTTTCGGTTTATGGAAACTCGGTTGGAACCGGTTCATTTTCCGCTCCTAGCTATAATGCAATTTGGGATGGACACACGGCCTGAAATATATTTTCTTAGGCAGCGCAGCCTAAACCGGTACAGCTCTTAGTGCAGTTGCTACCGATGCTCCATCAAAATAAACCGGCGAAACAAAGCAGCAGCGGAGCACGACGACAGCAATGGGATCGTCCGCTGCTCTTCGCGAGCTCCAGCGCGAGCATGAAAACAAGGCTAACGATCTCGGAAAGCTCCAAAAAGGTAAGACGTAACGTTTCTTTCGTGTTAATGTTTGTAATTCTAATGAAAACCCAAACCTGGTTTTGTACTTATATCAGATATGGCTAAGAATCACCAAGTGAGAAAGAAGTACACTATTCAGCTCGGAGAGAACGGGCTCGTGCACAAGGTCTGTTTTCTCTTGAACCAGGTCTCTGCGACTTTGTTTGGTTTGATTCAACTAAGATGAGATTGTATGTGATTAAAATTTTATTCACCCTGAAAGCAAATGAATTGGTTTAATGTGAACTTTTATGAATTGTTTTTCTTTTATTTGGATGATTAGTTTTAGCAGGCAAGTAAGGTATTATAGTGGTTGTTGTTTGATTTTCTGTTTGTTATTGAACTGGTTTTGTAACTTTTGCTATTGTGTGTTTTTAGGAGTTGGGTTTGTTGAATGAAGGAGCGAATGTGTACAAATTGATTGGTCCAGTTCTGGTGAAGCAAGATTTGGCGGAGGCTAATGCTAATGTGCGCAAGAGAATTGAATACATTTCTGCTGAATTGTATGTGCTTGTTATTTGATTCATTGATAATTTTTCCAGTATTTGTACTTTTTCATTTATCATGGATACTTGGATTCATGGAATCATGAATTAAGATAGGTTAAGTTATTTTATGCTGTTCTCTTTGATGGATTCATGTTCATGGATTCTCAAGTACTAGATTGTTGGATTTAGTTGAGTTGTTGTTTTGGCTAGTTTTATTGATGTGGAATTAGCTACTACTCAATGACATATGCTTTCTAAGTACTGCCAGAATATATTAGTTTTGGTGGATATTGTCAGTCTTACGGTTTGTAAATTTAAGACTTATCCAAAAACCATTGGCACTGTGTTCTAAAGTTTCATGCAGTATAATATTCGTCCTTTTCGTGTTATTTTCTTTATCATCATTGTTGTCATTACAATTATTGTTATAATTGTTACTGTTATTGCATATCCTTGACCTTTAACCTCTATACCCTGATTCTGCTCAATAGGAAGCGACTAGATGCAACTCTTCAAGATTTGGAAGAAAAGCAAACTAGCAAAAAAGAGGCGGTTAGTTTCTCCCTTTTTCTTTATACCACATTCTTTGAATGATTATTTCAGTATTGCTCCTATTATATGGATGTTGTTAATCATTTGGAGTTCTTTGCAAATGAATGTTATGTTCTATTCCAATTATCTGTTGATGTTGATATTAGCATAAGCTGAATTAAAGTACAGTCAGTTCATTGGATTATATTGTATGAGACTAGCGTGCTCTGTGTTGTACTTGTACCATCAGTGAAACATGGAGGTCAATTATCACATGGTGCAAACCAAACAAGTATTACCAAAAAATCTCTTTTTGTTTGTTATTTCCCTGTCTCTTTCTGTTATCATTTATTTTGTATCTGGGAGCATTCATTAGAAATTGTGAGGAGGCAATATTCGAAAATTCATGCAGAGAAGCTTTTGTTAATCACTGCTTTCTGACAAAATTGCCATTTTGTACTTGACACTGTTGCGCATTCTCAGTCTCTCTTTCTGCTGAAATGTTATTGGAGAAAAGTCATATTTGGCTAACTGAGGTGATAGCACATTCTTGAAGATGGTGCTTATAATCTTATAAGTTGGTGCATTTAATAGGTTAATAGATGAAGAGATTAACTCATCAAGTTTCTCTGCTGAAAAGGCAGAAACAATAAAAGTCAGAATGTAACTGAACTGTCTCTTGGGTTTTTGGATTTGCACATAATAGTCCTTGCATTCATCTATTATTCTGCAAAATTGGCTTTGTGAATTTGTATTGTTTATATTGTAAATCTTTCTTTACATGTCAATAATTGGTTCATTTTTTTTTTCCGTTGCCTTTTAGATCTTTAAGGTACAACAGAGGATTCAATCACTTCAGGCCGGAAAAGCCAAGGCACAATTAACCTCGTAGCGGTGTTCACTCTGTCAGCTGCTTTGTTTCTTTTTACTGTCATTTGAAATTTTGATGTAGTTTCTTGTTACTATACGGAGTTACAGTGTGCATAACAGCCAATTATCAAGATAGTTTCAATTATGGTGAGATGTTAAATTTTTGACGAAAAATCACTGTCAATTATATGTTTGTTTGCTTTCTCTGATGAATTTGCATTTCTCGAAGTTTCAATGAAATGCATGTCGCTTTTACCTTACCAAGATATGAAGCTAAAAGCGTCCTTAGACATTTAGCCATAAATGTTAAATTTTTGACAAAAAATCACTGTCAATTATATGTCTGTTTGCTTTCTCTGAGGGATTTGCATTTCTCAAAGTTTCAATGAAACGCATGTCGCTTTTACCTTACCAAGATATGAAGGTATAAGTGTCCTTAGACATTTAGCCATAGAATTTTACTCTCAATCTTGTGGCAACTAGCAATGCTTCTAGGAATGTGGTTGATTTGGATCTTCAAATGGACAAAGGACTTTGTTCATTCAAAACTCAACACAATTTTGGCCCCTCTGCATGCTACATTGATGATTTGACAATTCTCTGTTGCTGCAAACCTAATACTGGTAGAAGCTCTGGACATTTCCTCATTGACTCGACTCCTGAATTACAAGAACTGGCCTTCAACAATTGTAACACCTTGTAATCAATTTTCTCATTGGGTAACAAGTAAAATAGGAGGGGACAGTTTCCACTGTCGAGGATTCCCACAATTTGCCCGTGTTGATTTGTTAATTACACGGCAATCAAAACATAATTGCGGTCAAACTTGTGGATATTTCATCAAGGTTCAACCTTCAAAAGTTAAAGATTTGGCTTTCAACGATTATCAAAATTTACCAGTGTCTATATGGGAGCTCTACCTTCATTGGAAGGCAACAATCGTACCTTTTTTCTCGGGCAATCTGCTGCCTAAAGTTTAGCCTAACCAGCTACAAAAACTTTGCTCCGCAAAGTGCAAGGTAACACGCTATTTGTCGGGCTGGCCCATTCAATAAAAAAATTGATCCATGTACACAAGTTATGTTTGTGGTAGTTACAATCTTGTTCTGCTTTGAATTTGTCCGAAATGGGCAGCATCTACTTCTGTTTGTTTTAACGGGGATCCGAATTTGTGGAGCCAGATTCTGCAGTATTATTGCCATGAACTCAGGATACCAGGTCGCTGATACAATATTAAAATCTCAGATTTTTTTTTTATGAAAACAACAGTAGCTGACACATAACTATGGCCACAAAATTTCCCAATGAAAACTTGAACAAGGCTTTTCGTTTCAGTTCAAAAGACAACATTATTTAGACGTTGATGTCGATCTTTTAAAGTGCTATCCTGCTATGCTATCCTATGCTATGGCAAATACAGAATGGAAAGCATGAAGAGATTCAAGCTATGTTCTTCCATTAATTCTTTTTCTTTCTAGTAGTGCATGAACATTAATCGGGTGTTATTATCGTCATCATCGACACCTTCACCATCATTTTCAGTTTCATCATACCATGTTTTGAAAACTTTGACGACAATATATTCATGCCCATGCCACTCCTACCACCAACGATTGAAAGCGCCTCCAATTCTGTGATTAGCATTGCCTATCGATCGACACTAAGAATTTGAAGTCCAAGAAACTAATGCTATCACCACCAACACCACCATTAACGACAGAAACCCCTTTAAACACACTTATGCTTTGATAAGTCCACGCCATTTCAGTACACCGCAGAACCCACTACCCACCATCAGTAAATTGAGCAGCCACTAACATATGGAATATAGGGAATTTGTGGTTGCCCCCCTACATGTTTCGTGCTAAAACCTTCATGCTTCTTTACAGAGTGTCCAGTGTTAATTCTATTCTGAGTGACTGCCAAAGATAAGAGACATTATTCCAATCTGGAATATAGGGAATGATTTATCGTCTCCAGTTTGACAGAAGGAAGTGAAAGCAGCACTACCAAAAGGTGCTGATATTTTCCCATATAATGCAGTGCAATGCGGGCGTGAGACTCTATACAATCACTTTTCATATTCCTACTGATGCTAACACTTGTGGTTGCTTCTGCTTAATTTGCCGTATCTAAGGTGCATTTTTGTGACAAGTTTTTTTATTATTTATTTAAAAATATTATTTATATACAAATTACGACATCTTAAATTAATAATTAAGTCGAATTTCAAAATACATACAAATTTTAAATTTTTTTAATTAAATAAATATATTTTAAATAAAAAATTTTCGTTATAGAAATTATGTATTTTTTAAACTTAAAATTATTATAAAATAATAATTTTAACTAAAATAATCTTGTGATAACACGTTATTTCATATGTAATACATTAAAAATAGAAATTAATGATGCTAAAACACCTCTAATGCAATTGTAACATCGTTGAATTCATTTAAGTTATGGAGTGCTTAATGATTCAATTAATCACCTCTAGGATGATCAACAACATACGTAACTTACATTCTAATTTTGTTCATGGGACACACAATTATCCTTATAAATCCCTTCAATTATCCTTCATGTAGCACTTATCTAAGGAACTTATGCACAATATTTGCTTAAACAATTCTCTCTTTGAGGGGCCAATTAGAAGTGGAAAAGCATATTCTCCATAAAATTCGCTCCAAAAAGCATGATTTTACAAGTCTGTCTATCATCACCACTGCATCTTTTCAGTGCCATCAACGTACATAGAGAAGCAATTAGAGCAGAATAAAAATGTACTTTGGACTTAACCAAGCATTACTAATCAATCAACATTAGTGCTTAATTAACCCAATTTCACACTTTTCTGTAGAATTTGACGGATAAATGTTTGTATATCCAAGTCACAAGAACAGTAAAAAATTGCATGGGCACTTTACATCCCATTGTTTCGAGGGCTAGCTATGCTTTCCTTCGTAGTTTTAGCTCTCCATGTCCATTATTTTAATTAAAGCTTGCCAAAATAAAGTTAACAGGTTTCAATCATACATGGACAAAATAGACAGCAGCTTTAAAAGATACGATAATCATGGCAACCAGAGCCAAAATAGAAGGCTGAGAGCAAGACTCGCCGGAAGATTCTCTGCAGGATGAAAGCGAGTTGGTACGAGCTGGGTGATAGTGGAAGGGTTGATCTCTGTCCGAAATAATGATGAATACGTACATGTCTTTGAATATATAACATCTAATCATATGCTTTGTTTAATAATTAGTAAATGGACCATGTATCTGCCAAGTTTCACACTTTCTTTCGGAGAAAACCACTCAACTTTCCTCAGTTCTTATAAGCTAGCCAGCCCTATAATGGATCCAGATTTCGTCTGAGATTCATGTTCTTGTCTTATCTAGCTAGGGTTTGCCCAACCTATTCAACTGTATATAACAATTAGAATAAAGGAGCTAGCTCCAACTCATGATCATCAATTGGATAATCATGGTGTATTCTTTGAGTGCAAATGGCTCTTTTCATTGATCTTAAACTAACACACATTCTCATGATTATTGAACAAAAATGACAAATGGATATTCGAAATTCTTATGAAAAATTAATTATAGGTCTAATTTCGAGAGAACCCATTACGAGAATTGAAAGTTTTACGAGATTTATACCATCTAATATCAATACAAGTAAGTGCAAATGCCAAAAACGTTGGGTATGTCTAAATAGAATGAATATAAACGTAGAGATAAGTGCAAATGCCAACCAGTACTAAACGAAATGTGGACCATGAACTTGAAAATGGCTCATGCACGTGTGATGGCTTAGAAAAGCTAGCTAACACTAAATGGTATACGCAAATGCAACTGTCCCTTCACATTGTTAAAGATCGACCTTGTTTCAAGGCAATATTGGAGATGATATACCATCATGAGTTACAGGGACAAGGATCCTCTCCTTGTCTTTTCTACCTTTAATTTTATCAAATATTAACATGTGACATCAATAATTAAGATTGTATATTAAAATTTTTAATTTGTATCGTAAAATATAGAATTAAAAATTAAAATATAATCTCAATCATTAATTATAAAACATACCATACGTTGACGTATGATAAAAAGTCAATGATATAAAAAATAACGAGAGAATCCTTGTCTGCGTTATAGATACATATTTGGCCTAATGTTCATTTTATTTCAATTTTATTCTAACCAATGACTTTGTAATTTTGAATATTTACTTTGTCTAAATAAAAGATTAGGGTCAATTTTTAATTTTTTTCTATTTGTAATTTTTAACAACATATTAACATGTAAGATAATTAATAATAAATAATTTAAATTGTACCTTAATAAAATTTATAAATTAATTTTATATTTTACGATGTAAATTAAAAAATTTTAAATATAATATAAATTGTTCATTATTAATTATACTATATGTCCACATATATTTAAATCACGAATAGAAAATATTAATGAAAAATCCTAATTCTTAAATAAAATAAAGGAAGAAAAAAGCTAGTGTTTTTGAACCCATGTAATGTAATGCTTTAAGCTTTAACAATGCAAGGCATGCATTAAATTACGTAAGAGTAGTGATTACACCAATCAAAGCTTGTTTATTCAACGGCCGGCCGGGTTACCGGCGGCCAAATCAAGTCCGAACTTATCCATCAAACTGTAAGAAGACGAAGAAAATGACTTTAAATGACTTTTTAATTTTAAGATAACTTAAACAAAGAGCTTTCGTTGTTAGAGCATATTAAACATAAAAGTACTAGTTGCATGCACTTCATGTTACTTCAAACTTATGCTTATCTACACTACCAAAGCGATTTTGATTTCCAAAAGTGCTTTTAACAGTATAGATTAATCTCTCAAATGCGTTATCTACTGATGCTTTTCTTTTGCTTCAACAAATTCCAAATCATTTACACTGTTCATTGAATATGGTTCAAGTTTTCGTCCACATTCGAATAATCCTGTTCAAAATTTCACTACAATGGTGGTCATTTTCGATATCTGAACTAAACACCATTAATAAAGTCCATGGAACAGCGAATATTAGCCTCTTACAGAAAGAGAAAACTGCGATGATTCCAGCCTCTGTTATTTTTAAAAAATATATTTATGAGCTTTAATTAAAATTTTCTGTCAATGGGGTGGGTTAGTTGTGGATAGTAACATCTCTGATAGTATATAATCACGAGGGATTTGATAGGGAACTAGATGTCTGACCCATCAAGTCAGAGGCATGTGTGGCATCTGACCTGTCCTTTCGGCGCCAAATTGACCGTACATTCATTAATTAAATGGTTAATTTCAGTTTGCCCCTTTTATTTAGTAATAATTTTTAAAACCGACCTTAATTCATTACAAGTGGTCAAACACAAGCAAAGAACGAAGATGTTGAATAAGCAGCAACCTCCCTGGTTGGCCACGCGTGGTTGCTGACGTACGTGGCCGAGAGGACACTCGCGGCGGCGCATGGCTACCGCACGAGCAACCAAGCAAGGCTGCCAGGATTTCCCGCGCGCAGTTATCTCCGCGGCTGTCTTAGGCGGCTACCCCGTGTTTTTTTCTCATTTAATTTAGGGATGTATAATTACAATTTTATCCTTAATTAACAAGTAAAGGCCCACTCACAAATACCACATGTCATGTGCACTGCACGTGAAGTAGAAACGCATTACCAGCACGTTAATCCTGTGCTCTAAATGGTACAATATTTTGCATAAACAGGTGAATTATGCGTACTGAATAATATATATTATTAGACAATTCATGGGTTCCTTCCGAAAATAGCTGTAATTTATTTAAAAAAAATTTTTCTATTTTAATTTATCCCCAAAAAAAAAATATAATAATTCTGTACACGTGTGATTCTGTAAACTTTTTATGAGTTGTTTTAAATTCATGAACCCATCATTTTCTAAGCTAAAAGCAAACCCAAAATGGGGAATTTTCTATACCAGAATCAAAGGAGTAATATATATATATATATATATATATTCCTGACTTAACAAAGAATTCAATTTAATTTTGAATTATAAAATACTTTTTTCTTATGATAAAGTACAAAATGATCGATACATATGATGTGAAAAATGGCCTTTCTAAGGCACCAGTGCCAGAAATTCTCCACAATTCCATCACGATATGGGATTGGACCTAAATTTAGTCTACAACTAATGCATAAAAAGTTAACTGCTTTCCAAAGAGGCTTTGGATTTTGTTAATTAACAGTAAGGACCACAGGTTGGAAGGATTAGAAACTTCGGTAATTGATAAATGAATCACCTTTAAGATTTGATCCGTTAAGCAGGTATGTACGTGGCAACAAATTGGTTATAGCATCCGTTAGCAAAAGATCAAAGTGGTGTTTCAGGGGTCACATGAATTCGAAGTTCCACCACCACACCCCATCCCCTTTCAGAGCAAAGACATGACCCATTCTCTTTCAAATTTTTATTAGCTCCGCCTGTCTCACTCTTGTCATAACATATTTCAATTCTACTACTATAACTTTTACTTTTATTTTTTTTTTATTTTTAAAATTTTATTATAAGTTATTTGTGTATCATACGCTAGCATACGAGATTAGAGTAATTTTAAAATTTAAAATTCATTAGTTTAATTTTTAATTTAAAAAATAAAAATACGTACATACATGAAATGGAAGTGATTCTGAAATTTAAAATTTGTAGAGTTTAATATTTGATTCAAAAATAAAAAAAATGAGTTTAATTTGATCATTACATACCACCCAAACTATGCCTATACAACTTCCCATGCCTACTTTGTTACTTTATATTTTTTTATTTCTAACAAGAGAGCATAAATACATTGTCCACGTTAGATCCCCAAGAGTAGAGTAGGATGTCTCACAGGCATCATGAGTAGAGACTATCAAACAGAAAACAAGGTCAAACTCATGACCAAATTGACCTTGAAGAATTCGAACCTGTTAAATAAGGTGTTTGGATTGAGAGAGAGTACAAGCCAACGGTTGAAAAATATCCAAACCCACATTCAGACTAATGTATGTGGGGCAAGATATAATGCAAATGCCGGCTAATGTTATTTGTACCTACCTTTCATCCACCCCCTTAATGTTTGTTTCTTGCTTAAACTTGTAGTATTTCAAAATTCATGACTTGGGTTATAAGTTGATAAAGGTTTAAATAAATTGCATCCCTGCGAATGGCGGGCAACCGAATCCCATCTCTCATACGCAGTTGAAATCACCTTGTTCATTCAGAGAAAGGAATGTAAATGCAGCTGTCCTCTCACCTTCCTTTTGCTGCAGCTCAAATCAGTAAATTTCTGCAAGTGGGCTAATAAAATCAATCAGCCAGTCCACAACTCATCTCTCTGGGTCCCCGACTTTCAATCGCATGTAAAATAAATGAGAACTTTTCTCAGTGTTCCGGGTCAGATAGAACCTAAATTTTCCAGGAAAATTTAGGTGCCCTTCTTCGGATGTATATACTTATTATCTCACTAATCTTTCATCTCCTCTTTGACCCTTTACCAACTCATGTCCAAAGATACCAAAAGAACATTATGAACAAGAACAATACAGAAAAAAATATACTAATCTTCATGACCATTCATTCTATTAGGGAAAAAAGTCATGTCTAAAACCAAGTCTAATTTGGATAGAATAAGCAATGGATATTTATAATCTACACCGGCCGTCAATAAGAGGTAGGTGAAACTCGAAAAAGAACAATGTGAGGGTTTGATCGTATGGAATGAGAGAGAGAGAGAGAGAGAGAGAGAGAGAGAGAGGATGGATATACGGCGGGAATCCATTTCACACTTATGGTTCTGATTGCGTTAAAAAACAAGCAACTTGAAAGGCTCTCACAAAAAAGGAGAAGAGCAAACGAACTAAAATTTAGTTGTTAGGAGGGAGAGAGAATCACAAGAAAGAAGTATTATACCTCTAAACGAAGCTGCGATTGCTCCACGTGTCATCCATGAATCAAACACTTACTAAAATCTGCCTGCGCTGTCTGGTCCTATTCTGGATTCCAAAATACGCGAATACGTTTTTACTCAAATCTTGTCCTGGCAAAACTTTGTCTGTCTATATATCACTCACATCTCCATATATGTTGATCATGGAGCTTCCACCAGCACCATTACCAGTACCATTACCATTACACTATCAGAAACACCATTACTACCGTTGTCATTTACCATCCTTATTTCATTCTTCTTTTTCTCTCTCTCAGAAATTCTTTCACTGCAACTGCATTATACAAGCTTCTTGTCTGCCACTTCCAGTGCTTTCCAGTTTATGTTCTTTCATCTGCCTCTTGTCCTGTTTTTCTAGTTTCTTCTTCGCTTTTCTTGTATACCTTTTTACTACTGTATACATCCTTAATTAAGCACTAGTTGCAAAACCTTCTGCATAAATCACAATCTTTTCAAACATGTGGGGAGAAAATTGAGTGATAAAATGGCATCTTAACCCATGTCATAGTGTCACAGGCTTCCCCTATTTATAATCGATATCAAGAGACTTTAACCTCACCAAAGTTTTACCAGAACCCACTGTAGCCTGAGCAATTCAAATGCCAAAGATGTCGTTTTCTTGTGCCAAAAACTTCTTCCAACGGTTCTGTGTTGAAGAATTCCGCGAGGAGAGTGTTGCCCATGGCAGTTTCCTCTCCATTGATCTACTGCCATCTCTTGGAGCCAGAATAAACCAGGCAACCAAGCTACGAAAACACATCATATCCCCATTCAATCCCCGTTATAGGTGATAATTCTTGTCATTATTTAATCAAATATTTCTTACTGTGTTATAGTTGCTTTTCCTAACGTCCTACTCGTTTCAGGGCTTGGGAGACCTGGCTGGTTGTTCTAGTCATTTACTCAGCCTGGATCTGTCCATTCGAGTTTGCATTTCTACCTTACAAAAAAGATGCACTTTTGATCTTCGACAACATTGTCGATGGCTTCTTCGCCATCGACATAATTCTCAGATTCTTCGTTGCATATCTCGACAGCGAATCATATCTTCTTGTTGATGATCCGAGGAAAATAGCTATCAGGTGAAAAGAGTTTTGCAGCCTTTAATAAAACATTTCACTTAATTGCAAGAAAAATAAAGTTCAGTTTTGTCACTCAGCTTTCTTGAAATGATCCAATCCAACTTACAGGTACATATCTACCTGGTTTATATTTGATGTATGCTCAACGGCCCCATTTAAGTTTCTCGGCCTCCTCTTCATAAATAAAAGCAGTGAACTTGCTTTTAGGCTGCTCAACATGCTCAGACTCTGGCGTCTTAGACGAGTCAGCGCTCTCTTTGCAAGGTTGATCACCATGTTCAAATCTATGCTTTCTTTTTCCCAAAATTTTGAATTGTTACAAAGGAAGAATCACTATACTTACCAGCCAGATTGCTTTCCTTCAGACTTGAGAGGGACATTCGATTCAACTATTTCTGGACTCGGTGCACTAAGCTAATAGCGGTAAAACCAATCGAATCTTCCACCCATTCCCTTAATAAGATCATACATTTTTCAACTTGAGCCCTTTCAGTCATTTAAATAATGGGATTGTTCCTATCTGTTGACTACAGGTAACGCTGTTTGCGGCACACTGTACTGGGTGCTTTAACTATCTGATTGCAGTTAGATACCCAGATCCGAAGAGAACCTGGATTGGTGCAGCAAACCCCGACTTCAAGAAGGAAAGTCTTTGGGACAGATATGTAACCGCAATGTACTGGTCTATTACAACTCTGACTACAACTGGCTATGGCGACTTGCACGCTGAGAACCCGAGGGAGATGCTTTTTGATATCTTTTACATGCTATTCAACTTGGGACTGACTTCCTACCTCATTGGAAACATGACAAACCTCGTGGTTCACAGGACCAGCCGCACCAGGAATTTTGTATGTGACCTTTGATTTACATTCCTCTCTTGTTCCAATTTATAACTGCTAAGAGAATACTATGTATTAAACAGATTCTAGGACTTCAAGGACAGAAAAGAACACAATATGAAATGTTAAATTAAATTACCTATTTAATATAACTGCTATGCAATTCCCTTATTTACAAGGAAAACTTAAGAAATTTGTTTTGAACAAAATATTCTGTTAGGCATTTGAAAGATTATATGGAAAGCAATAGAGATAAGATCTGAATAAAACTTCCATTTGCTTGCCAATGATGTAATGTATATGACTAGTACACACCATACAACTTAATAGTAGCAGTTTATCACAGCTTTGTGTTTTCAAGTCAGTTTTTTAAAATTTGAATTCTCATTTTCTAACAAAAGAGGATACTATTTCCGGAGTGGAAATTATAATAAAAAGCACCTGGCTTTTGGTGCTATAGAGGGATAAAGTCCGAGCTGCTTCAGAATTTGCTACAAGAAATCAACTACCCCCTCGAATACAGGAGCAAATGTTGTCCCACATACGCCTGAAGTTCAAAACTGAAGGGTTGAAGCAGCACGAGACCTTGATTGGTCTGCCAAAAGCGATTTGCTCAAGCATCGCACACCATCTCTTTTTCCCCACTGTCCACAACGCCTATATCTTTGAAGGGGTTTCTCATGATTTCCTTTTTCAACTGGTAATATTTTTTATGGACAATTATACCTGTATATATTGCTCTTCTCCTGCTCCTTTTCTCTTCTAGAGTATTTCGTGCATAAATTTACCTTCAAAAGACAACAATGCAGTCTACACTTTTCTTAACAGGTTTCAGAAATGGATGCAGAGTATTTTCCGCCCAAGGAAGACGTAATTCTGCAGAATGAATCTCCAACAGATCTTTACATACTAGTATCAGGAGCAGTGGTGAGTGAACTTAATTTGCCAGCATACAATTTTGCATAATTTATTGGTTTGATTTAATGCAGTCTACAATCTTGCACAATCAATGCAAATTTATCTATTAATTTGACTTAAAAATAACTATTGGTTTCAGGATTTGATATACTATGTTGACGGGCAAGATAAAGTATGTGTAACTCTAACCTTGATACTCTTTCTGCACACTGCAATATAAAAGAAAACACAACAAAACAACAGAGTTCCACTTTTCCACATGAACCATACAGGTCCTACGAAAGGCAGTTGCAGGAGATACATTTGGAGAGATTGGAGTCATATGTTACAGGCCACAGCCCTTCACAGTACGGACCACTGAACTGTCTCAAGTCCTACGACTGCATAGAACTTCACTGATGAACGCCATCAAAACAAACGTGGAAGATGGACACGTTGTAATGAACAACCTTTTCAAGGTAAACATGATACTTGGACGGCTTCGAGAGTATTTCAATAATTTATTGGTTTTCTTCTTGTAGTTACAAGAACTGATAATCTGTTTTCACATTTACAGAAAATGAAAGGGCTAGAAAGCTTAGGGTTTGGATACCCAACTACGGATCCAAGATTGATTCTCAATGAATGGCTTGATGGAGGACCAACAGGAGGAAGCAGTTTAAATGCCGGACACAAAGACTATCGACATAGATATTCATCAATGCAGGTAGCAAGGGAATTAAATTTCCCGGGACCACAAACTACAGAGAATGAAATAAGTAAAGGTCAAGATTGCAGTGTATATGCTGTGGATGTAAATTCAAAAGTCGAAGATGGTCAAACAGAACTCCATGCTGCAACTCGCAAGGGGCATATTGACACGATAAAGCTTGTGCTCGGAGGAGGAGCAAAAACAAACAAACCAGATGCTAGAGGATTGTCACCAGCTCTAGCAGAACAGCAAGGAAACAGAAGCTTATACGACCTATTGCTAAGTTACGAAAATAGGACACCAGATGAACATAAAATAGAGATTATTAGATCAGAAATATCAGATAACGTCAAAAATAGTCCAAGCAAACATAGAAGACAAGGTGGTTATGACCTCTTAAATATCAATTTAAAAAGAGAATCCAAAAAACTTGGTTCTTGCATTTCTAGTTGTCCCAGTGATGGAGAAGCGATCAAATTGAACAAGAAAAGAATCACTATTCATGTGCCGTTTCAAAAAACAAGTACATCACAGAGGTGGCATGGGAAGTTAATTGTCCTACCTGATTCAATAGACGAGCTGCTCAGGATTGCTGGTAAGCCATGTTTAACTTCAAAAGATGACTTGAAAATAAACCTGAATATTTGGGAAAACAGTTATAAATCAATGTAAAATTTGTTGGACAAAAAATACACTAATGGAACCAAGACAAAATGGAATT
Organism: Swietenia macrophylla; assembly: GCA_032401905.1. NCBI lineage: Eukaryota > Viridiplantae > Streptophyta > Magnoliopsida > Sapindales > Meliaceae > Swietenia > Swietenia macrophylla. Next base: position 5,199,850 of record CP135572.1, read on the forward strand.
TCAAAACATTGAAGAGACACCAGCTAACTACCTTAGTTATTTCCTCTTTTCCTTCTTCTGCTTTGATTATTGTCATGCCAAAACCTTGTGAAACTGCAGGTGAAAAGTTTGGGGGCTACAAATTTACGAAAGTCGTTAATGCTGAGAAAGCAGAGATAGATGATATATGTGTCATTCGAGATGGTGATCATCTATTTCTACTTCAAAATGAGTGTGACACCATGGATAACAACATGACCTAAGACTATTAGAAGGATATGATGTAGCCATGCAGAAAGTTTGTAATTTTTGGGCCATATATATCAAAATATAAATAAAAAGAATTGAGTACACAAGTTTATCAAATTAGACCTCTGAAGCTGTCAATAATACTACAAAAACGAAGAAGTCAATTACAAATTGTTGAAATTTACTCAACATTTTGGAGGAGAAAACCCATCCTTTATAAATGAAACATCTGATATAACAGTATAATACATGTCACAGTCTTGTCAGAATCTGTTGGGACATGCAGAGAGAGCTATCATGGACTTCTCTCTGTAGGCTTTTGAGGGCACCGTACTTGACCCATTCAGTGCAACATATGATGAGTGCATCCCTAATAGCCTGCGAATCAGCTCAACAACATGACCATGTAAAGGATACACCCATAGTCCAGAAAGACTAGTTAAGTTTGTGTGCCAAAACTCTTAAACCTTGCAAATGCTTCTGTACACATGAACACTTCACAAGCAGTGGGTGTGTGATTCCCTCTAAATGGTGCCTTTAATTGGAAAAGGATGAGCTTCTGTGTTAAAAACAAACTTATCCAAAGGTATGACAGAACTATCACCAAACAGCAAGTATAAATACTTCAATGTTTCACCCAAAAAAAATGTCTCCATCTTGTCTCTTCTACGAGGAGGCAGCATAGTAACATCATCTAAAGAACTATACCCACCAGCACCAACTTTTGTGTATTTCTCAAATGCTTCAAAAATCTGCCAACCCCATTCTCGGTACCTACATTACATTATATTTTTGGTCAATAATCAAAAATCTTTCACACACACACACACACACAAATTACATTTGTGCCGCCTGTGGTATAAATTTGGATTACACAGGAAAATGGAATGCTTGAAAATCACAAAAACATACTTTGGGTCTTCTGTGATACGGTACAGGACAAACAGTGATTCAACAGTTTCAGGACGCAATAAATTATGACGATCAGCATGTTTAATTATTATGTCATTCAAATATTCTGCGCTCTTATTCCCACCATCAAGACCACCTTCATAATATTCCTGTTTAATATAAAATCAGATATCAGAAAAATACATAAATCAAAGAAAATGTGAAAAGAACATCACAGTTTGAAGCAAAGCACAAGAAGAGGCACAATAGTAATAAGAGTAACAATACAACTGACCTCTGTGTGGAAATAGGCAATTTCTGGAGAAAGGCCGGTAGAAGTTACTAAATACATCTCAAAGCATGTCTTGGCTAAATCTTCTGCGAGCTTCAAATTTTCCAGGTCTTCAAATGTAAGCAGATTGTCTTTCATGGCCTTTTCCTTTGGGATACCTTTAGAGGCACCAAGCGCCAGTATACCAGGCAAGAAGCACACCTGAAAGAGGACAGCAGACCTTTTACGTCTCAAGGCATGAGCTTCATGACAATTTACAACAATGACACATGCTGTTTGTACCAACGTGCCATCAAGACCACACACATATTTACAGCTTATTAGTGGGCATATCAAAAAGGGAAAAGAAATTATATACCACCAAAGATATTGCTTCCTCACATTAGCCACTACAATAATTGCATAAAGATTTGATTGCCGAGAAATCTAAATTTATTCAGCTCTAGTAAGAATATTCTGCTTTGAGTCTTTATGGGAAAGGGAAAGGCCACACCATGCTTCATAGCCTTATATAATAAATATTCTCACACATGTGCCTCAGTGAATACACTGTGGCATGCATATTTGCTAGTAAATAAAAACTATAATTCATCCATCACTTCGTCACATGTCATACTGTGGAATACAAAATTTATGTCCAATATCCAAGAAACAGATATATGATTTTACCTGTTCTAGCAGCCCCAACATGACTACTCTATGTAAATTGCATGTCAGTTAATACTAATTGAGTGCACAAACCAGATATAGTTAATGTCAAGACAATAAATATTGGCAATTAGCCATCACTTATAGCAAATTGGTCCCTTACCAGCAACCTATATACCTATATACTAAGCACCACTTACCAGGTGATCCATTTTTGGGCTAAATGATCCTGTTGATCCATAGGGCAATTCTCCCACAAAAACCAGCCCACTGGGGATTGATTTCCGAACAAGCAAGTGTTTGACACCCTTCATTGCCTCCTCATACATGTCGTATAGGTATGTAAAGCTGCTATTGTGACTGGTTCTTAGTTGAAGCCACACTTTGATTAGGTATTCATAGTAGCTGTCTCCACGGGATCCTAGTCTAATATTTTCACCACTAAATTTGCCAGAGTGAGGGCTGCATTTCATGCAAGCTGATATCAATAAATAATAGTGGCCATCATATCCCCACAGTGATCAGAATTCTTATTAATCATAAATGCATCTCATTGGAAAAATGAAAGCATTCAGTGAGTATGTATTAAATATGACAGATAAGAATGACTTAATTGCTTTTACAGAATTTAAAATGAAAACACTACCTTAACTATGAAAAGTAACCTAGAAGATCCAAAAACAAAGAATATGGTAAAAGATCTCAAGAACTTTGTTCCTTCTTTTGAGTAATAATGAAAGATTTTAATGCGAGACCACACCTTATATAGATGGGAACCAGTCCTTCCACCTTCGGGAGAGTTTTAAAATGTTCCAAGACCTTCATGGCCTCCATGCCATATTTCGGATCACCAGAAACAGTAGAGAGATAGTTAAACTCAAGCTGTAAAGTGGAAACCTCAGAAGTACTACTCAAGCCATCCGGAGCTGGATGAGCTGAAGAATCCCTTAGAACAACATCACTGAAGGGAATAGGAGTAGGACTGGAAGTAAATGCAGATAAGAGACAATCAGCCAACTTTTTGGCAATTTCTAGATAAACAATTGGCTGAGGCCCCTTGGTTGTTGGGTTCATTCCTTGCTCTCCCCCACTTAGATGGTATGCACTTAAAAGACCACCCAAAACTCGTATAGTAGTTTCAAATAAATTAACCTGGCCTTTCTGACTAATCCTATCTAAAAGATGTGTTTCGATCCATGAACCTGCTTCAGAAACGACATCATCAACACCCATTATCATTGCAGTATCAAGAGCATCCACAACAGTAGCGCCCAGACCTCCCAACCCATCAGTTCCGTGCTGGCTCAGTGGCATAAGCTCATCATAACCCATTGCATATTTTTTGTAACCAGACCATGCATGGATAAAAGCCTTCTTAACATTATGTTGCCGATCTATCCATTCTAAACCTGCATTTGTCTTCTTAAAACTACTATTGCCACCTTTTTCATCTGGAGACAATCGCGGAGGAAGCCTTGGGGGTTTTCTCCAAAATCTTTGAAGTCTGCTACTCCCATCTATGACTTTATCTTCCTCAGTAGTTTGAATACCTTTTGCTAATTCATTTGAAACAGAATGGGCAGGACTTGTATGTATCAGCATACGATATGCTAAACCAAAAATCATTAATATCAGTAGAAACTTTCCAGTACCACAACTTAAAAAATCATGCTTTGAGTTGCTGGTAAACAAACTCTGAGTGATCACCTGAGATTTTAAAAATAAAACAACAAAGAGCCAGGATAGAGTTAATTCAAAGTAAAAGATCCAGTATATCACGCAACTTTGATGTATAGCAAATAAAAAATGACATCAACAATAATAACTTCAAAAGACAAGATACAAATTAGGATAAAAGAAAAATAAAAAGAGGGAATACCATCCTAATTATTACAGGGATTTGTCTGTAACATTATCCATTCATTTCAAGATTCTTTGATGACCTATTCAGTTTAAATCAGACTTAAAAGTATCATCTACAGGAGGTTCAGGTTGATTTCTTGCCATAAGTAGATAAGTAAACACACGATATTATCGTGATAAGCTCAGAAGACCAGGAACCTCTTGGTCAAAACTCAGTAAACGATTTAGCAATGTGCAAGACAACTCATCAACTTGAACAACAAGCTACTAGATAAATTCAGTGCTCTAAATAATAACAGCATCAAATCTAACAAATCCATGAGCTCCATTTCTTCACATTGTTTCAAACAACGAGTTCCACTTAATTGTCCATCAGAACACTCAATATTCAAAAATATCACACACATTCGCAATGCACAACAAACATCAACCCAACCAATAACAAAGTTCACAAAATTCAATTCCTAACCAGCCAAATAGATAAATCAAATTTGATAAACAAGCAATATGTATATGTTAAAGACAAAGAACAAGGATCGAGATCTAGAACTAAAAACCTTGAAGAAAGATCGGTGACGAAACTTGGCGTTATCATAGTGAACATCTTTCGTTGAATAAGGCAGAGCCTTCGACATACTCGACTCGATTATTAACTAGGGTTTCTCGATCTGGTCCGCTCCGCTGTATCACCGAATTCGGACGCAGAGAGAAAACAAAATAAAACTGCTGAAAATTCAATCGGACCGCATTCGTCGGAAAATTTCGATGGCATGAGAAGAAAGTGAGGGAAAATTATTTTGAGCGGGGATTATCGATACGCGGGAATTGCATACGAGCGACTGTCTGGGCCTATATTCAATGGACCGTCAATTCAGACGGCGAATTAGAGAAAGAGTTTTTCGAGTTTACCATTTCTGGGCGCCTTTGTAATTTCCGGTCATAAATAAATGGGCGTCGGTACTGTTGTACTAAGCTGCCGTGTTGTTTTGACTGTTGATCTCCTACCAATAGGCATTGGGCCGGCAGCCTGGGCCCTGATATATTTTTTTAAATAACATTTTGATAGTATATTTATCCACAATTTAATTAAATACAATGAGAAAAAAATTATAATTCAATTATTTTACAATTATTCTAATTTTATTTAATAAAATTTATGCGATGTTACTTCGTATCGAGGCATCAAATTAATCTTGACTTATTTAGTAAATTATATATAAACAAAATTAATAATAAATATTTATGAATGATAATTTTTTTGACATAATTTACTAATTCAACGTAAAATGATATAATTATTAAATAAGTAATATAATACTATACAATTAATGAGTGTGTTGAATTTAAATTAAAAATTTTTTATATATAATTTTATTTATGATATGAGTAATTATTTAAATGAATACAATGTTTAATTTATTTATAATTTAATAAATATAGTTAATCTATTTTTTTATATTTAAAAAATTAATTATATTATCAAGTTTTAAAAAAATATTTAGTTACGTTTGAATTACAATTAATTAAGATTTGAGTATATAGTACTATAAATATTATATAAGTATTTTATGATATATTTAAAAATATATTAAATAGTAATACTATTGTAAGTAATTTAATAATTTTATTAAAATTTTTAATTTTTAATATAATCATTAAATTCATAAATTTTAAATTAATATTTATTTAATAGATTAGAATTCTTCCTAGTATTTTTTATTTTTATTTTTTAGTAAGATATTAATAACTAACATAATTAATAACGAATTATTTATATCATAATTTAATTATATTTTATAATATAAATTAAAAAATATATATTATTTAAATTATTTATTATTAGTCATAATACATATTAATATTTAATTAAATTAAAAATGCAAATGTCGCGGAAAAAATCTTAATCTCTATTTAATTCTTTAACAGGAATTGTCACCGCTGTAATCAGACCCACAATGGTGTTAACTTCCACATGATTCCACGTATTCTCTAAAGCAACGATAAATCCTATTGGCCTCTTGGTATTAACGATTGTAAATCTCGGTGCTTACTTCTCCACTTGTTCCACAATTACAAATTTATCAGAAATCCACACTGTTAATTACTCTCATGGGTTTCAACCAAAAGCAAACTTTGAAAAAGTTTTGCATTTTGATCTTCTTCTGTCTCTTACTCATCTTTTCTTGCTCTTCCTCATGCCATGGCGAAACCCAACCCAGAAATTCTCCCTCAATAAGCGCAGCCATGACTGAGTACCAAGCCCTGTACGTCAAGAAAACCAGGCCATTTTTCTCGAACAGCCAAGATACGACGAGCAAGAACAGAAAGAAGACGCGAAGGGTGAAGAGAAAGAACAGCAAAGACTTCTCAACAAGCAGGCCTTTCTCAGTCATGCTTCCGAAGGGTTTTGTTCCTCCATCTGGCTCGTCTCCTTGCAATAACATGAATCCTAACCTGGTTGCATTTTACTGCCATCTCTCCACGGCAAAACCCTAGAAGCCTCAAGATTGCATGATGCACAATTCTCCACCATGATTTTCTTTTTCCTCTTTCTTTTACTTCTGATCCAAAGGTTTTGTTGATCTTGTAATGTGAAGGATACCCGTGGTAATAACAGTCCAAATATGAATAAAATACAAAGAAAAATCTATATCCAGTTGAGTTATTTTCTTTTTCTTTCTTGTTCCATTCTCGTTTTCAATCGATGTAAACAAATAAGAGTCTTCATCCAAGAAATTCGGCTTAGTGTTACTTTGATTGATTATCAATAAATGATTTCTTCTTTCAACGAGTAATTTGTGTTAGTGTCGACAGTGAAGAATATTATATAACACAGATTGAGAGAACAAGTTCCACGAACAATTTCAACTCTATTAACTTCATATTTTTACATTTGAATTCAGACTTCAATGCCTTAATGGTCAACCTAAAATTCGATAGCTTTCATGGAGATGTCTGTTACTTTGACAGATCTAAGCATATGGGAGGTGCATATATGCTGATTTCGCACGACTGTTGCCGAAATATTTGGATATAGACATGTGAGTTTGCATCGTTTGCAGGGCTCTTTTTCCATGGGTGATGGAAATTTTCGTAGCGTGTACTCCATTGCATGCAAAAAAGCAAGCTCGTGCAGTAAACGGAATGCTAGCTCCTCCTAGTCTGCTTAAAATGCCACCAGTTATAACTGGTTGAAAGCCAAAGGTCCCAGCCCAAGCCCAGGCTCAATTTAGTTACAAAAGAAGGCCAAAATAGTGCTTATTGTAATTTTATTATGGAATGAGAGCATTTGTGTCATTTCGAATTGTAAAAGGGTGCAAAATTCAACAACTACAGGCGTAGTACTTTTGATCAGATACTCCATTAATATTCAAATGACAGTAAAATCAGCTAAGGAAAATGTCAGTGAGAACATACATCAAACATGTTCCCTCCATTTTCTTTCGCGCTTTCTCTTCCATCTCAGCTCACCAAATCCAAACTCAAACACAAACACAAACCCAAACCCAAAATCATCAGAGACCACAAAAGGATCCGTACGCTCTCCTCAAGCAGGACCCAGTAGATATCCTTCTTTCGCTCTGGGTCAAAACCTTCTCTTCACCGGCCTCAATTTCCTTCCCAAATCTCACCGGCTTCCTCTCCAAGCTCGATCTCTGGGTCCTCGCTTATCAACGCGCTGCCGCTCACGTGACCGGAACGTTCCCTCCTCGTAACGCCCTCCACTCTGACACTCTCCATTCTCTCCTCTCTCTCCAAAACGCCGTCATTCACTCGCGCTTTCGATGGCATCAGAAGGCTAACCAAATCCTCCGCAGCCCCAATGACAGGCCGTCGACTAAACCGATGTCGAAAACGAAGCTCAGAGCCATTCTTGAATCGAATGATCCGTGCTTTCAAGACCGGGTGGTACAAGAAATCTTGCTTATGGTTCTGGAGCCGGTTTTTGAGCCCCGGTTTTCGAGGAAGTCGCACGCGTTTCGGCCAGGAAGAAATGCGCATACGGTTATAAGAACAATCAGGAGTAACTACGCTGGTTACTTGTGGTTTTTGAAAGGTGATATAACTGAGCTTCTTGATTTTGTTCAACCTGATATTATTTTAAGATGCGTTGAAAATGCTGTTAAAGATAGGAAAATCTTAAGTTTAATTAAATCAGCGCTTAAAGAATCAGGCAATAGTCGAACCAAGAGTGATGATAATTATAAAGATTTATGCGGGAAGAAGAAGAAGAAGAAAAAGAAGGGTGCTAAAAGGAAGACGATTCTGAAAGAAGATGAACCGAAACCAGACCCGTATTGGTTAAGAACTTTCTTCAATTTTGCGCCTGACGAGGCAGCTAAGGTACCCTGTTATGGTCATTGTGGAATTTTGAGTCCTTTACTTGCTAATGTATGTCTTAATGAATTGGATCAAATGATGGAAGAAAAAATAGTCGAGTTTTTTAGGCCTAATAAGCTCGATTCGATATGGAAAGATTCAATAAATGATGGTTGTCATAACCCTGCCTGGCCAGAGTTTGTTCCATCAAGTGGGAAAGAGAAGACAAGGAAAATGGATTTTGTTCGCTATGGTGGTCATTTCTTGATCGGTATTCGGGGGCCTAGGGAGGATGCTGTGCAAATCAGGAAGGAAATCATTGAGTTTTGTGAGAGAAGGTTTGGAATAAGATTGGTTGATACAAAGGTGGAGATTGAACATATAAGTAGGGGAATTCAGTTCTTGGATCATATAATTTGCCAGAGAGTGATACATCCAACGCTTAGGTATACGGCAAATGGTGGAAAAATTGTGAGTGAGAAGGGTGTCGGGACTTTGCTTTCTGTTACTGCTAGCTTGCAGCAATGTATTCGCAGATTTAGATGGCTTCAGTTACTTAAGGGAGATAGGGATCCTGAGCCATTGCCGTGTAATCCTATGCTTTACTCAAGTCAAGCTCATACTAATGCACAAATGAATAGCTTTCTTGAAACTATGGCTGACTGGTATAGATATGCCGATAATAGAAAGAAAATTGTTGGCTTTTGTGCTTATGTGATTCGTAGTTCTTTGGCTAAACTTTATGCTGCAAGGTATAGACTGAAGTCTCGTGCTAAAGTTTATAAAATCGCTTCTCGTGATCTCAGCCGTCCGCTGCAGGAGAGCAGGAACAATTCTGTACCTGAATATTCTGATCTTTTGAGGATGGGATATGTTGATGCAATTGAATGCGTACAGTTCTCTCACATGTCTTTGATTCCATCATGTGATTACACTCCATTCCCTAGGAACTGGGTTCCTGATCATGAGCGGGTATTGCATGAGTATATAAGACTACAAGACCCAAAATTATTTTTTGACTTGAATAAGTCAATTAAACATCATGGGTTGAGCTTGCCTCAAGATCAGATATCTGAGATTGTGTGGGATTTTAAGACCCTTGGAGTTTGGAGACATCTGTCTAATGACGATACAGTAACATAAGTGGAATAGATTGGTGATGAAGATAGTTTATTGACTTTCATATCATTTTAAAGTTTTGGGACTTCATCAACATCCTCTTTCATCTTTGAAATAGATCAATAATGAAGATTTTCCCGTAATTTCTAATTTCCCTCTGATATGATGATCCAGATCTCCTGCAGCGCTTGAAATCACAATGTCCCCCTGTGCTCCAAAATTTTGTTGGATGTGAAAAGGGAAAGAAAATATTGGACACAACAACACGCAAAACCACTTTTATCTACATTGGAATTAAACACACTGTACAGAGAACTTATTTGAGGTGTAGCAAGTCAGTTAGATCAGATTTGTATTATCATAGTTGCAAATATTGGAATCTTCCCAACTTGTGTTAAGATTTGAAGTTATTGTGGTATTTTTATACAAAATTGTATCCAACAAACAGATTGCTAGTTTATTGTTTAATTTCAGCTACAAGCAAGGGAAACTATTCTGCAGCATGCTAGTTTTATGCTTATTTATTTTCTTAGAACCCTTGTTTAATTCTTCTGGTCAACATCCTCATCCTCTTTAGGCTCAAATGCTGAAGCTGGTAAGGCATGAGACAGACCATTGGTGGCCTTGAAGTTGATCTTGCCAGAAGAAGGATCTTCAATGACTATATCACAAACATTGACCCACAGGAATGCCTCCTTGGCCTTAATGCCAGTTGCATTTCCCAGGCGACTGTTCTCAAAAAATGCTGCAACTTCAGTACCATATGGGGCTATCCTGTTTACATTCTTAAATTTGTGTTCTTCCTGCTTCTTATGCTTGGTCCAAACAAATCCAGATGCTCTGTTATAGCCAAACACTACCGTGGCTATTGGAAAGAGGCCTTTGGGATGAGATAACTCCCCCAGCAGTTTACTAACTTTGTGCTTGGACGGAGCTTCACTATGGTAAATTTCAGCTGCATCTCTATTATTCTCAATTAGTTGAGATGCCCTAATGTTAATGCTCAGGTTTTACTCTTAGAGGTAACCATGGGCTTATGAATTGAAGTTGATGGAGCTATTCATAGGCACCATCTGTAGTTATTTGGCATGGAAGCTACTGGATGAATCTTGTAAGAAAGTGTAACTTATAAATTTGCTCTACCATTTTTATTTGACTAGGTTTCTGGTTACATTTGGAACTGCCTGTAATTTGACACTTTCTCTCTTGTTTGTTGTGAATGCTTGCATGAATCGGGAGGTTAAGATGTAGTACTGTTGACCAGTGTGGCTAGTTGTTCTTCACTGCAGTAAGGCTATCCCAGGGACTTATATTACGTATAATATGAACTACTATTTTATGGGACTGCTGAAAATGGGTAGATCATAGGCGAGAAAGAAGGTCTATCCATCTTGTGTTATCTGTATTTTATATGTAGGTTGTTTTGGTATTGCCCCTCCTATACTGTAGATCAACACAGTGGGAACCATTATGCATTGGCACAAGAGTCTGATTTAAACAACAGATTAATTACACGGCCTCAAATATTGAAACTTTTTTCTACGGCAGTAACTCTGATAGTATTGTCATTCAAGAACAATGTGTTCATTTGTCAAGAAATAGAGACCCTCTTATATAACTAGGTGTTGTTTCTCATTACTAAAATTTTTCTTGTACTATAGCATTTTTATTAATTGTTGCATGGCCATAAGTTGCAGCAGGTGTAAACTATTATTCCCAGGAATAGAATGATCCATCTATCTTTCTGCAGTATTTGAAATTATAAATTTATGTCTGCCTTATGTTGGGTGCTTTAAAATTTTGGTGCTTTAAAAGTTTGCTGCTTACAGTAAGGAAGAATAATGGAATAGACTATCGGTTATGGCAAAACAAGAAACTTATTCCATCCCCATTGTAGTTGAACATATTTCATTAATTGCTTTAGTCTTCTATGAACTGAAGTAAGATACAAGAATTCTTGGAATCTTACAGCATTCAGGTAATGCCTAAGATTCGAAGTAATTCAATTATTGTCATACAACTGCAAATTGATGTCTAATTTATGTTAGGTTTATTTTCTTCTTTATTACCCTTGATTGTTCAAATTAAGTTTTACTTAACATCCTTACATGTCTTCGAAATCTAAAACCAGCACAGAAGCTGACAATCCAACTAGGAATCGGAATGTCATCTTGCCAGGGGAAGGATCTTCAATGAGTATATCAGTGATGGAAATCCACAGGAGCATCCCCTTAAACTTGGGGCCAGTTAAATTTCTCATGCAACCTTTCTCAACAAATGCTGGAACTTCAGCGTGGAGTGAGGCTGTCCTTTTGAATTTCTTCAATTTGTAATGATCCTTCTTCTTATGCTTGATCCAAAAAACACCTGCCACTTTGTTATATCCAAATTCTACAGCTTCTAAAAATAGCTGCAGGGATGCAGATCTCAGCAAGCATTTCATGCAATTTCTGCTCGCAAAGAGCTGGATCACCACGGTAAATCTCAGCTCCATTCTGTTTTTCTCAATAAGTTTAGATGACATTGTAATGTCCAGGGCTTTATCTGAAATATTAGTCGTGGCAATATAGATGAAACTGTATTTCTAATGAGAAGAGATGAAGCATTTATAGATACAATTGGTAGGAATTTGGCTTGGAATTTGTTGACTTAACTTTGTAATTTATTAAAGTAGCTGAAGAATAGATGACTAAACTAGTAGCCAAACATTAAGATCGTGCTGAACCCTTGTCCAGTAGTTATTCACATGCAGTAACCCTTGGAGTTCCCCTGAAGAACAAAGAAAGACAGGCAGAATGATGCAATAGAATCATTCAATGACAGTATACCATGTACTGTAAGTCTTCTGTTTCATCAATATTATTATTATTATCATAGTTAATTAATTTTAAATTGAATACATATATGGTAAGAATTAGGTCCTATCCAAGACTTTTTTGAAAGAAGGAAGTAGATGAACTTGGGAGTAGCAAACCTAAATTAGTACTACACTTTTAGTACTCGTTACTCTTGGGTGCAGCAAGTTCAGTTTTTAGGAGCTAATCTATGTCTAATGCAGTTGCTACTATGGCTATAGGTTCCTCTCTCCCAGCAGACCAAGAACAATGGAATTAATTTCTGTACAGTGTCAACCGAACTGCAATAATGAAAGTCATAGATATAGGTGGCTCAGCTGGCAATTCCCTTTGGAATACGCAATTTTTTGCATTTTGGTTTTAATAGCTTCCGAACACGAGGGAGATATAGATTAAATTATCTTATCACGTCAATATTGTTGATGTAGTAAAATTATTTAATTAATAAAGTAAAAAAATATATATTTATTGATAGTAAATGAAAAAATTTATAGAGAATTTTATTATTTAATTAATATGATAAAAAAATTATGAAATTTTTTTATTAAGTTTTAAGAGAATTTTAGATGAGACGGTCTTATTACATCAATATAAGTGATGTGATAATATCATTCAATCAATAAAGGAAGAGAGATTTATTTATTGGTGGTATATTAAAAAAATTAAAAATAATTTTTATTTTTAATTAATATAATAAAAAAATTTATTATATTTATTTTTAATTTTTTTATTCGTCATAAATAAATAAAACTCTTTTCTTTTATTGATTAAATGGTTCTATCACATTATTTATATCAATATAATAAAATCGTTTTATTTAAATTTTTTTTTTAATTTTTTTTATTTACTATTAATAAATATATTTTTTTATCTTAATGAATGAATAGTTTTGTTACGTTAACAATGTTGATGTAATAGGGTTATTTTATTTAAAATTTTCTCTTTTAAGTTGTTTTATTTATTTCTAGTATCTAATAGGTTGGATAAGACCGAAACCAAAAAAAATAAATATATTTATTTCTAGTATCTAATAGGTTGGTTGGACAAGACCGTAGCCAAGAAAGTTTATGTAGAATATTTTTATCGTGTTATTATGTTGATATGTAATGATTATTTTACTTAATTTTTTTTTATTTTACTTTATTTATTTTATTTTTTTATTAATTCAAAAAAAAATTAATTAAATGATATCACCTCGGATTAGAACTGTTTAATCTAAAATAAATGATTACTCTAGATAATCATTTGTATATATCTAATTGCATTAAATTTAGTCAGATTCAAATCCGAGCTTGTACTTAACCAGAGTACACAGCAAGCTCACCCTGCGCAATACAAATATGCCACCTCCGGATTGATTTTACGAAAAATCCATGGCAAGCAGCAAACACAGTCCAAAACTTCGCAAATTCGATGCAGTTACATAGCGATTGCAGTAATAATGCCTTTGACGTAAATCAAAGTCTCAAAGATAAGTAAAACCATAAAATGTTTTATTTATTACAGATCCCCGATAATACTACAGGATATAATTAATCTGAGAAAAAAAATATTTTTCTTCCTTTTCTTCTGGATCAGAAGGCAAGATTGGAAATAACTTGAAGAGTTCTTGCATGGGAAAATTTTATTTTCTTCTAATGTTGTTCTTGTGCTTCTTCGAAAACTACTACAATGGCTGCCATTAATAAACAATTCTTGGCTTTCCATTTTGGTCCTTTTGGATTTGAATCCTTCTTCATTTACAGTTATCCCAATTCTTTGAAGATTGTGCCTCTACTCAAACATATATGCTCGAAAGCTTTATCTTTAAACATGTTCAACTTCAGCTTCGGTTTCATGTTATCTCGCATGTGCATGCAAAAGCCAGTTGATATCTTGGATTAAATGATTCCAATTCATTGAACAGAAGGCAGGAAAATAAATTTCTCTTTGCTTCATGCTTCCCTAAGATTAACGCACTATCTGGTACATCTGCCAAAAGGAAAAACCCGAAACTGACGGAGCTATTTATAGACATCATCTCTAGTTGTTTGGCATGGAAACTACTGGATTAATATTGTAATTTGTACGACTAAACTTGTGGTTACCTTTGGAACTACCTGTATTTGAAGACTTCTTTTTTAATTCTTTGTTGCGACTGCTTGCATGAATGGGGAGGTTGAGATGTCGAATTGTGGAACAGTATAACTAGTTTTTCTCCATTGCAGAGAGGCTGTCCCATGGACCTATATATAGTATGAGCTACTATGTTAGACGACTGCTGAAAATGGGTAGATGTTAGGCAAGGAAGAAGGTCTATCCACCTCGTGTTGTTTGCACTTTGTATTTGAAATTGTTTTGACAAGGACGCTGCCCTCTTATAGAGTAGATCTGCCCTCTCCTAATTCAATTTAAACTAAAAGACATAACTATTAAAAATAATTATATATTTTTTTAAAATTCAATAACTGATTCAAGCAGTTATCTCTGTATTTATAATATAAAAATTTTGCTTGTTTTATTCTTTTCATTAAGCAAAATGAAAAATAAAAACAAAGAAAAAAAAAGAGAAAGAGAAAAGAAACTGTGTAAAAACAAAGGGGACATTTACATTGCGATTAGAATTCTTCTAAATTACGTAATTAAATTTAAGGTAGAAATTTATTCAAAATAAATATTCGATCTTTGTTTAAATTCTGCTATATAAATTATTATTCTTAGGATATAATGATTCATCTGTTTTCTTGCAGAATTTGAAATTAGAAATTTCTGTCTAATGTTGGATGCTATAAAATTTTGCTGCTTACAGGAAGGAAGAAAATGAAGTGCAGTATCGGTTATGGCAAAACAAGAAATTGATTTCATCCCCATTGTAGTTGATCATGTTGCATTAATTGCTATAGTGTTTTATAAGCTGAAGTAAGATACAAGAAATCTTGTAATCCTATTGCATTCGGGAACTGAATGCGCAAGATTCCAAGTAATTCATTTACTTCCATGCCAACTGCAGCCAAATGCAAGCCTGTGTCCATTTTATGGTAGGTTCTTCTGTATTGCCCTTGATTGTTCAAATCAAGTTTTAGTTAACATCCTTGCATGTCTTCAAAATCTGAAACCAGCGCGGAACCTGACAATCCACTTAGGACCCCGAAACCTGATCTTGCCAGACGAAGGATCCTCGATGAATATATCAGTAATAGAAATCCAGAAGAGCATCTCCTTAACCTTGAAGCCGGTTAAATTTCTACGGCCATCTGTCTCAACAAATGCTGAAACTTCAGCGTCGAGTGAGGCTGTTTTTTCAAAATTTCTTAAATGTGTACTGCCCCTTCTTCTTACGCTTGATCCCAAAAAAACCAAGCCGCTCTGTCATATCCAAATTCTACGACTTCTAGCGGAGAAATGGCTGCCGGGATAGAGATCCCAGCAAGCATTTCACGAAGTTTTTGCTTGCAAAGAGCTGGATCACCACGGTAAATCTCAGCTCCATCTGTGTTTCTCAGCAGGAAGTCTAGATGACATTGCAATGTTCAGGGCTTTTTCTGAAAGAGTAGTCGTGGCAATATGAATGAAACTGTATTGCTAGTGAGAGGAGGAAGAGATAAAGCGTTTATGGACGTATTTGGTAGGCATTTGGCTAGAAAGTTGTTGAATTAACGTTGTAATTGACTGAAGCAGCCGAAGTATATATGACTAAACATGTAGTTAAATGCTGAAACCATGGAGTTCCAATGAAGAACATATAAAGACTCGGATTTAACAATGCAACAGAATCGGTCAATAAATCTATTACATGTAATAAAATATAAAATTAATTTATTAATTTTGTTAAATATAATTTAAATTTATTATTATTATTATTACTGTTATTAAAGTTCATTATTATCTTGTTAACTTTTAATTATAATTTTATCATATACTTTTCTTGATAGCTATGGTTTCTTAGGTTCGAATAGGGTTAGGCAGGATCGTCAACCGAGCTACTTTGTATATCTAATTGCATTAAATTGAGTCAGCTTGCCTGGCCACAGATCCTATTCTACAGACGTAGATCTGAACGCAAATTTGAAGGAACACATATCCGAGCTTGCACCGAAGCAGAATACACAGCAAGCTCACATATAACATTCCCATAGAGTAATATAGCAATTGCAGTAATAGGTAAGTTTATGCTGCCATTTCATGTAAATCAAAGTGACAAAGACAAATGACGCCATGAAACGGTGTAAATTTATTACAAATCTCCGTTGATACTACCGGGTATCATATTTCTGAGGAAAGAAAATCTATTTTTCTTCCTTCTCTTCGAGCTCAAAAGCAGAGATTGGAAATGACCTCGAGAGTCCAGTTGAATTGGCAAATGTTATTTTACCCGAATCTGAGTTATCAATATAAATATCAGAGATGGAAACCCAGATCAAAATCTCCTTACTTTTAACTCCGGTGAGTCTGCGCATCCGACGCTCCTCGACAAACGCCGTCACTTGGGCGTCGTACGAGACATTCCGTCCGATCGAACGGAACTTGTGCTCCGTCCGGGTCTTCTGCTTCAGCCAAACGAAACCCGTCGAGCGATTGTAACCCACCTCGACGAGGTCGTTCAAGGGCAGAAGGCCTTTGGGAAGGTTGATTTCGGACAAAAGTTGGAGAGATTTTTGCTTGCAGAGAGACTCGCCATGGTAGATCTCTGCACCCTCTTGGTTGTTAGCTATCAGTTGCTGGGACGCCATCTCTTCACTGTCTTTTACGTTTTGGTGAAATTATGGGAGAAATTGGGTGTCTTTATAATAAAATAAAGTTCGCACCTTTTAATGCGGAGGAGTTGGGAGTTGGGGAAATTCTCTTAGTTGGGTAAATGTATTACTCTGTTACTAAACTTGAAAAAGAAGTGTGGTGTCATGCTACCTTATTCCAAAAGTCACAGATATAACGATTTTATTACTTTATTATAATTAAATTATTTAATTAATAAAATAATAAAAATTTATTTTTAAAATTAAAAATAATTTTATAAATATTTTCGTTATATTTATTAAATGATGAGATATTATTATATTAATATTTTTATTTATTATTATAAATAAATTTTTATGTTATTAATTAAATATTTATATCATATTAATTATAATGATATAATAAAATTGTCTCACTTAAAATTTTTTACGCATCGTAATTTATTTTCATCATTCATTATCATATATTATCAAATTATTTATCATAATTTTATTTAATAAGTGATATTTTTTTGATAATATTATATTTATTTATAGTTATTATATAATAAAATATCATAAACTTTTACAATTTTGATATGGGTATAAAAACAAGCATTGTATTATAACATTTATATCAAATCAGTATGACATTTCATACGGGGTTAATAGAAATGCCATTTTGGACTGCGGGAAATTGGTATTTGGTGTTAGTTGTTAGTTGTGTGATGATGGGAAAAGAAAATTGCATGGCAAGAAGCCGGTACAAATGAGTAGAGAATTTCGTCATTGGGATGGGCACAAGACAAGAAACGTGAGTGACCAAATGATACTCAATTGAGGGAGGTTGTTGTCATGGGCATGCGCAAGACATGCATGAGTTTGCTTGCTTAATCAAGCTTTGAATGGAGATAAAGAGTAAGAGATTTTAGAAGTATTTAAATAACCTCGTAAATTTGGTATGGTTGATGCGTTGAATGGGTGAGTGATCAAAGCATATATTGGGTTTTGGGGATTGAGATGTTGAGTGTATGCCTTGTGGATATTGGCAATATTCTTAAGATGCTTGTGGCCAATGATAAAATAGCTGCCATTGATAAACAATTCCTGGCTTTCCCTTTTGGTCCTTTTGGACTCGATACCTTCTTCGTTTACAGTTATCCCAATTCTTTGAAGATTGTGCCTGTACTCCAAAAAGATGGGCTCAAAAACTTTCTCTTCAATCATGTTGAACTCCAGCTTGGGTTTCAAGTCATCTCCCACATGCATGCAAAGGCCTGTTGATCTCTCGGATTAAAAGATTCCAATTCATTGAACAGAAAGGCAGGAAAATCGATCTAACAATATTTACATACATTAAAAAAAAAAAGCCAAAACTGATCTGCCATATGCAATGGAAACAAACAAGATTTAATGAAGTAAAACTGTGTTATAGTGTTATTACTAATCTCACACAGCAAGGTTGTATGCTTTTTGGATGGAGTAGGTTTACTTAATCATTAGAATAAAGATTATGAACTTCATTATACTGCAAGAAATCATATGCTAAAATGGCTCTATATGATGAGTCTCAAATCTTGAGCTTGAAACAATTGCTTTCCAATGCTAACCATTTCCAGCTTGAGCTTCGCACTCTTCCCTTTTCCAATTTTCCAATCTGACCAGCTGTCTCATTACTCCAAAAGTTTAACCTACAGCAAGCATATCTTTATGACGAACTTTTCTTTACTTAATTTTGAAAGAAAAGCAGTTCAAGTATTTTAAGTACTTAACTGGTCACCCATCTACTTATTCTTACTTGATAACAACCATGAGTGCACCTACCTTCCCCATATCGTAACTTCATCGGTCAACTTCAAGAAAATACAGTCATTTTCAACAAATGAATGCATCTATTACACACAGAAGTAATAAAGTAAACCTCAAGAATGGATATATGACAATAGGCAAACGAATACCTAAGGGATGTGAAAGCTTATTGGAATTCCAAGGCTGCAATCCATTTTCACAATATGACTCCATTTGCATCAGCTATGTATCAATATCTGGCCATTTCTTCCGCCTTGCTGTTGCCATAGCTTCTTCCATTGTATGCACAAAAAAATAGATGTCTTGATATCGCCATATCCGCATTTTCAATCAACCATTACCTGCAAATTCGCTTCTAATCCAAAAGCTGAATTTTGAGTTTGGAAATAGGCTATGAACTAAGTAGTTAGTTATCACTCCAGTCATAGCTGGATTCTTATATAAATACTTGCTTGAAACTTTTAACAGTTCTCCACACGTATTTTATGTTTATTTGATTTTTCTGAAATTAATTGGCGATGTTCAATTCCTCTGAATGTTATATGATCTACAAACATGAAGAAACATTCAGTTTCTGAGGTTTTGGATCCAACGCACCTTGGTTGCCGGATTTTGTCATGTTTATTGAAGATGGCTGAGACTTCGACAACCCCATGACAATATTTCATTGCAAACCTATCTGAAAATTCATTAGACAAAATATAGGAAATTGTTCATCAAGTTGTCTCAGTGCTTCTTTATTCAGAATTGAGCTCAAGACAAAATGGATTTAACAGGAAAAAGGAAAATTCTTGAAAATATTCATGAAAAAGTACCGATATAAAACTAACCAGAATCACCAATGGTAAACTTCTTGAAGAACCCAATTCATGCCGTCATTTCGATGATGAAACTAAGGTATCATCTTTTGATTACTGAAATTCCAGCAAAACTGTCGGCATTCCCCTGCATATACGTCAAAACTGAAGTAAAAACTGAGAAATTCTCACATAACTCTTGGATCTCCTTGAACACCACCCAGTAATCTGATCAAAGAAACCAAAGAATTCATTATGAATGAGCGTAACAGCCAATAATCTGTTCAGGAAAACAAAAATAACTTCATTAAATTTCATAATTCACAAAAATATCATAATCCACGAAAATAGAAATTAAAAAAAAAAAAGTTAAGCTGAGCATAATACAGGGGAGGAGCAAGAAGAACGGCGAGCGGGGAGAGCGTATTTGTGCTCTCCATAAGTAGAAGGGCAAGAGAATAGAGGATTCTGGACAGGATCAAAAGGTGAAGAATCGAAAAGGCGTTGTGTGGGAGACAGATTGATGAAGAGCAAGAAACAGGGTAGAGAAAAGGTATAGCAGAGAAAAACAGAGTACTAGTTCTGACTGGAAGAGCAGAAGAATTCTGTCAGTGGTTGTCTGCCCCATAAAGAATCATCACTTCAATGAGTTCCCCCTTCGTCTCACATATCACATGCTCGTTTCCTTGGGTTTCTTTGCTTCCTCTTTCTATTATTCTGTTAGGATCTTATGAGTTTGACCGTTTTGCAGGAATTTTAAAGATGTTAGATGATAAGTGAATGTTATAGGTTTCATGTGATATATTTCATCCTTTTTCAAGAAAATTTATTAAAAATGGATATAACTTTAGGCTTCAAATGAACGATCACTTCCGCAGCAGCTTAATTAAAGTTAACATGCTTTGATCGACTAAAAAATGATTAAAAATGGCAACCATTCCTGCCTACCGTTATCGTTTGTCAACTATTTTCTATGAGGGTTGGTTTAGTCAGCTATTTCCTCTACATAACAATTTAATTCTCATAAAAAAAAAATCATTCATGGGATTCATCCCATATTTCTGAAAGGTAATTCTGGCAACTGCTACAGCAGCTGCTATTAACAAACAAATCATGGCTTGCCCTTTTTGTCGGTGTTGCTGGGTAACTTGCTTCAATGAAACTGATCGGAGATTTTGTAATATTGTGTCTGTACTCTGCCGCAATTTGCTCAAACACTTCCTCCTCAAACATGTTCAACTTCAGCTTGGGGTTAATGTGATCTCTCACGAATGCAAATGGCAGTCGATCTCTTGGATTAAATGCTTCCAATTCATTGAACAACATGCAGGAGAAAAGATTGTTGTTCAGTCCATGCATCCTCAGGATTATAGCAGTGTTTGGAACATCTGCCAACACAACACAACAACATAATTTTCAAATTGGAAAGTGCATTCTTGAACGAGGATGCGGATAATTGATGAAAGGCATATAATGTACAATAAACAAAATGCATATGCAGACGCCAAAACACAGAAATCAATATTGGTTTTGGGGTCATAAACCAAGATCAAAATATGCTTTTGAGACCGCAGTGATTTGAACTTTCTTTTGCTTTCATGGATCACAATCAATACGAGTCATATTGCCCATTACAGGAAGCTGGTGCAGTAGCTGATCAAGTTAGGTCCAATTAATTAGACAAAAAGATTGTGGGTGGATCTTTTGTACTTTGTTTTGTCCTGTTTTCTGGAAATGGAAACGGGAGTGAGGCAAGAGGAATATCATAAAATGATATCAGAGATTGATCAGAGTCTTCAAAACTAAAGAACCATGTTGTCATGAATTCTCAAACAGAAGATACAGTGTACAACCAAGTTCAGAATTTGTAGAATAGTTGAAAAAAAGGTAGATATGATCATTTCAAATGAAGAGTTCTCTGCATAATTCAAGTAAGATTTATGATTAACTACCTGTTTTTTAAGCTTGGAATTGCAGCATTCTTTCCCTGTAGAAACTGGAATCAGAACTTCAGACATTTGCGTTATATGAAGCTTTCAGTGTGAATTTGTATTGAAATGACTAGTTTTTCTTATTTTTCTACAACAACACTTTGCATCAAATAGAAAACCATAGGATTGAAGTTGAAGTATGAGCAAGTGTAAATACCTGAGGTATAAGGAAGCTTTTTGGAGCTCCATGGCCGCAACCCATTCTTACAATATGTATCCATTTGCATCTGCAAGGAATCTACATCCCACCATTTATTCCATCTAGCAGTTTCCATAGCTTCTTCCAAGGTATGAATAAAAAGTGGATGCTTTGATATTGCCATGTCCACATTCTCCACCACCAGAAGTGTATGAATCAACAATAATGGATCCACCATTAGCTACAACTGCGTGTTTATCCAGATGCTGAATTTCGAGTTTGGGAATAGCCTATGAACTAAGTATTAAGGTATCATTACATTCATTGCCGGATTCTCATACAAGTTTTTTGTCAAAAGTTTAACGATTCTCCATGCACCTATTTTATAATCCTTGGATTTTCTTGATATTAATTGGTGATATTGAAATCCTTTGAGTGTTACACCATCTACAAACATGAAGAAACATACTGTATCTAAGGTTTTGGATCCAAGGCCTCTCGGTTGCCGGATTTTGTCATGATTATCAAAGATAGCCGAGACTACAACAAGTTCATTACAATTTTCCATTGCAATACGATCTGAAATGCATACAAATGGGAAACTTCTTGAATTGCTCTACATTTTAATGTATAAGTAAACACCAGATAAGGAAGTAAGTTCTCGATAATAAGAAAGAAAATAAACGAGAATTACTAACGCGAAACTTCTTCAAGAACCCACAAGGAACATTCACAATATCATTCTGAATATCAAATTACGAAAGTCTCTTCTGTGCACTGAAATTTCCACCAAAACTAACAGCATTCCTTCTCATATGCCTCAAAACCGGGTAAAAACCAGAACAATTCCCGCATAAATTTTGGATCTCCTCCAACACTGGCCAATAATCTAACCACAGAAACCAAACAACACAGTTGAAGGCAATGAAAATGGCAAACAGTAACACGAATACTCCAGTCAAAATCGATATACGCCTACAAAAAACCAAAACGTGACATTACAGAACACTACAAATATAATCAAGGAAACTCGTAAATTCGAAAGCGTATATTCAAGGAAACCCACTATCAAAAACAATCCAACAGTTGCAATTCACACAAACCTGAGAAGAAAACAGGGGAGGAGCTAGAAGTGCGGTGGGTAGGGAGAGCGTGCTTGTGCTCGCCATAGGTATGAGGATAAGAGAAAAGAGGAGACTGGATTGGATCAAAAGGAGATGATCTGAAGAGACATTGTGTTGGAGACAAAGCGTTGTAAAGAGCAATAAACAAAATGGTGAAGAGATGCAACATGGAAAAACAGAGCAATTTTGATTGGAACAGAGGTGGAGTTCTGTAGGACGCCTTCGCCTTCCCCATAAAGTATCATTTCCATGAGTTCCCTCACCTTCGATCCAATATCATATCTTCCTTTGTTCTCCCTTTTTTTATTATTAATACTATAATTACTCAATTTCTTGAGGTTTTTACACCTAAATATAATCATTCTTCATACGTACTTTCAATGGTATGACTACGATTAGTTATTTTGGTTCGTTGGATTTTTTATCTTCTTGTGAGGCCCAAATCTTGTAATGTATGAATGAATAATGAGGAACAAGTTAGTTTTTATAATGTAATGATAAGCTAATTGATTGACAAACCTATCGAAGGTATATACACCCACTATATTATTGGTAGAATCAGCAATAAATGATTTCGAAAAGTTCGGATAAGTCGATAATGGCGAACAAAACCATAGACAAGTAACACTCTCAGCAGTTATTACTTGGTCTGATTTTTCTTTTCAATGTCATCCCTGAGCAACCTGATAATCTCCACAAACTCTTCAAATTTCTCAATGACTTCATAGAGTCGGTTGTCTTGCAGACCCGGCGGCCACTGGACATTTTCTCGTAGGTGGTTGAATTCTTCCCAGTATGAGATTGCTTATTCTTTGGGTTCCTCTGGCATAATATGAATGATTGCCCGAAAATTTTGTCAAGCGCATAAATACGAGGATCCAAAACAATCTTCGTCTTCATCTTCATCTTCATTCTGAACAGAGTAAAAGAGAAGTCAATTAACCTTACACGGGACGTCGAGCATCGGAAATCTTCTGTTCCTCTAAGCTTGACCACAAAGATTTATTACTCGTATACTCTAAATATTTTTGATCTGAAAAACTGTTTATCACCTTGTAGATGAGCATTTCTGCAAGCAACATTTCAATCTCACAGGCTTCATGTTGTTTTCTTTCGTTTGGGGCCCCGTCCAACGCCTTTCTCAATGTTCCCGCGTCTTCAGCTTCTTTTCCGTTCATTTCCAGCCTTGCAACAGTGCGCTTGAATGCAAATTTGAACAAAGATTCAGAATTTAAAGTATATAAAGGGCAATGCATGAATTAATTAAGTTGCGTAATTACCTGCAACTTGTTGAAATAAGGATGTTCCTGTCGAAGCAAATCTTCCGGCTCAATATGAGCAGCTTCAAAGATGTTTCATTAGCCCGAGCATGGTGATAATCAACCTATCTTTCCAATGTCAGTTTTCCTCCATGGAGAACCCCAACAGACACAGACCTTGTAAGAACGCCATGAATCTTTTTATGATTTCTCCAAGCACGGCTTGTACAAGCCCATGTAACATAAATGCTAGCAAAGATGACAAACGGCGTTACTGTCCCCGCTATCGCTCCATATTTAGTCTTTACAGTAATGCTACTGATGAAATTTGCCACGGGATCAGAACTAAGCATGGTAGATTGACTATGTTTTCTTAAAGGGTGCTAGGCGAGGGAGGAGAAGTTTTCTTTTTGCATGGTGACTGAAGGAAAATTTTGTAGAAATAATTTGTGTAGCCATTAATTAAACTGACAGAGAGAACTATAACACGAAAGTCGTATAATGGAGTTATCGTTTTGTTCTGATTTTTGTCTTGCTAAGCGAGCAAAGAACGTCGCATGTACATTCCTTCTCTCACTTATTCCTATCCTAGAGAGCATAAAGGAGTTAAACCACGATGCCTTTCTTGAACAATATTGTTAGATTCTTCTAAAATTGTGACCAAGAAATCACAGTTGCGTATCCATAATTTTTCCAATCAAAACCGTCTCATGGAATCTAGCCTTTGCCTAAGCTTTCGGCCCTCACCTGCCAAATCCTCGTGCATTCCTTCCACCCTGAATGTTAAACGAGCAACGATACTTCAAACCAGCCATTCATCTTATTTTACTTCCAAGTATTCCTACTCGCCGCCATGTCTTCGGCCCCGTGACTTGCGAACAGGACAGATCCTCAATGCCTTCGGAACACGACTAGGGCGGGAACGAAATTGTTAAAAGGGACAGTCGTAACATCTCTGATTTTGGCTTGTGCTATTGGTTTTTCGAGCAGCAGTTGTAAGATGAACCTTAGAGCAATTGCAGGTACAAAGGAAATGTGTCAGAAAGCTCCAACTATGTCTGTGTTAGCACACCCAATTTGCGAAGTAATGTCCTGAACTCATTTTTGGACGTGAGTGTTAAGCGGGCTTCGAGTAAGGCACAGCCGTTTTATTTGCCTAGATACACTGTGCCTCCAGGGCCTTCATCAGAAGATGTCAATGCCATCAAGGTTATTTTCTTGTCTTCAAATCCCAACCCTCGTGTTTTTAGTCCGGCAAATTTGGAAGGAAATATTCCTTGTGGATGTAAGCATTGCGGCGAAAGAAATCTGGGAAGCCTGAAATGGCAGTGAATCTGTTGAGAAAAGTGTACGAATACTGCAGGAATGAACATTAGCTAGCATACAATGTGGAGATGGCAGTAGTACACATTCTCATTCATCAGGTACCAACTATATTTTTCCTGAAAAACTCGTCTCCCTCGATCATGGTTTTAATATGCTTATTGAAAGTAAGGACTGCATAGGCAGGGAAAATACGGAGAGGCATCGAATTGTAATTGTCTCGAGGATCAACAACGTATACCGTCGAATGGTCGATTCCCTCTTTACAAGGTTTGCTATGTCATTCTATCTTATTAAAAAAATGAAGGCATTTTGTTTGATCTTTGCCAGAGATTGAATTGCTTAATTGCATACTCACAGTGTGTGATATTTTGCTTGCTTGAACAAGCTATTATATACACCATGTTGGATACAGGGAAGCTAAAAAATGGTTTGAAAAATTCACAGAAACCATTGGAGAAGTGGTTTAACCTTTTCTCTCTCTGTCTTTTCATCTTGATCTCTGTTTCCTTCCAGCTTATCTGTGTTTGTAATAACAAGTAATGTCTCACTGTCCTTTATAGCTAACCAGAGCTGCTTCTGAATCTTCTCTCATTGTTCTGTCTGTCCAATCAGGACTGTTTCTTCTCTCACAGTGAGTTTCAACTGTCTCTATTTAACCAGAACCCTATTTCTACTTTCTCTCTCTCTCTCTCTCTCTCTTTTACCTTCCATTTTTAACAAGAACCCATTTTTTCTTTCTGCATTTCTTTATTTCTGACAAGTTCTTACTACTCACAAATATATACTGAAATAGAATTTCAACTGTATTCCAGGTGATGACTGAAGTAGGTTATTGAGTTCGTGTTCTTCTACTGCTCTTTTATTTATTTATTTTTAATTTAAAATTTAATCTCTATCTGAAGGAATGCCTATCTCTATCTCACTTAATAAATAATTATCCTTAATTTTAATGACAAACAAAGTAATTTGTGCGCTTGTACCACGTGATTGACACCATGCCCCCTTCGTTACATTACCATCACACAGAAAACATTGGGTTTCATAATCAAAACTGCACTTTCACTCGGTGAATCTTTATGTAGCTATTATTATTGCACGTGAGATATTTTGTATACGATAAGATGACATTTTAAGTAAACTACCCGTATGTATGTATGTATGTATGTACTATCTGACTACCTGACTGACTGCATACGTAGAGCCTTCACTCTGCATCTTATCCTACTGCGTCCATACGTTTACTCTAAACCGCGCGTGCCCCGGCTATCTCGTTCTCTCTGTCCTTCTGTCTCCACGACCTCCATAATGTTATTGCCACGTTTTATTTCGTCTAGCGACTGGACCACCCACAAATCCAAAGTAGCCCTCTTCACTAGGCTTCCTTCGTAGGCTTTTTGCAGACAGTTTAGTGTTCACCGTACAGTTATAGCCAGGGAAGGGTTACTGTATAATATAATACACGGATAACTTAAATCGATGATATAAAATTAAAAACATTTTAGGTAAAAATTTAAAAATAAATTTAAAATAAAAAATAAAAAATTTAAAATTTAAAATAATTAATATAAAATTAAAAATTTAAATGCAATATCATATTTTATTAGATAATTTTTTTTATATTAATAATAGATGTTCTGTTAATAAATTATTTATATTAAATCTATTTTTAAATAAAAATTACGAATTTATTATTGTTAATTGGGACGGCTGGGCTACCAACAGTAGAAATGTCGAATGTGGCTATTGCTTTCTGTAACAGCCGATTCAGCTCACGAAGACGGAGGCGAGACCGGAAAATGAAATGAGAAATTGTAATCATATTTTACATAATACGATGAGAAATTGAGTTTTTGGGGGTACTGCAGAAGAACATTGCTTGTATCACCGACAATGAAAGTAACGAATGAGAGACCGCCACTTGGGTACCTAACAACCGAAAGCGACGCACCCTAAACGTCCACGTTTCGTTAGCCCACAGTTTGTGCCCGTGGACGTGGGGTTACTAATTCAGCACGTGTAATTAGAGCCGTCCTATAAAA
The DNA here is from genome assembly GCA_032401905.1 of Swietenia macrophylla. Classification (NCBI taxonomy): domain Eukaryota; kingdom Viridiplantae; phylum Streptophyta; class Magnoliopsida; order Sapindales; family Meliaceae; genus Swietenia; species Swietenia macrophylla. The sequence continues at coordinate 5,227,241 of CP135572.1, forward strand.
TGGACTTTTTGCTTGGGTAATCGGCAGAGATAAATTATTAGTGTTGATGATGTAATACAAAAGATTACACATATCTAACCGGCGAGGTAGAGAGTGATGGAAAACCAATGGGCAAGATTTCAAACGGATGATTTGAATGAATGATTCTCTTTGTTGGGGTTAAAGTTTTTGATTTGATGAATGCTGCATTGACTAACACCAACACACTATCGCTTTAGAGAAAAGCTAGTGATTAGCCCCGGTCTTGATCGTTCTTGTGACTTGTATTGATACTACACATTCCTAACCGTATGATTTGAATCATGATCTTAAATCATTTGAACGATTTCAACTTCATCTATCGTTTTCTAGCTAGGGTTTTCATTTCCCTTCTTCACATTCTAGATAGGCTTTTGCTTTGGCAATGTAACATCAAGCGCATGGGGGCCGGGGGGCATGGCCACTCCCTAGCAATTCCTTTAGCAGATAAGGGAGCTTCTGGATTGTCTGACTAAATCGTAGGGAAATGTCAATTTCAGAGTCAGTCAATCTTACACAGAGAGAGCTCTTATTGACCACTCAATCTGCAGGTTTCACTTTCTTGACCCAACATTTCATTTCATTTTCATTTTCCCACCTTTATTTCAGAGAAAAAGTGCTGTCAGTGATCAGTTCATTTCTTGATGTTTAAGTTTTGGTGCACGTTACATTCATACTGACTGACACTAGCCATGGATTCATTCGTTCACATACAGCTTTCTTCTCAGAGCAGCTTCAAACTTCCCCTAACCCCCTCCATTATTTCAAATTTCTGACCCTTGTTCGTGTTTAATTATAAAATAAACCAGAAGATTTACGTAAATAACCAAAAATGGTCAAATTGTAATATTAGCTATGCTTTAGACTTTTAGAATTGAAATCCACTTGTTTTTTTTTTTGCTGAATTGCTCTCGAAATCTACGACAATGTTTTCCAAATTTGACCAAATTTATTCTGACTTAGTAATGTACAAGCCGTGGAATTCGTTTCCCAGAAGGGCCAAGTAAATGGCGTTCCAATTGTCTACTTCACAAAATCTAAATGCACTTATGACTCGCTCTATTATTTGTTGGTCTTACAGGTACAAGAAACTGACCAAAATTTCAATTTTGGGCATCGTTAGCATGTTGGTTAAAGCATGGGATTATCTTCAAAGAATCCCCATTTTATCTAAATCACTAATACATCTCCAATCATATTTGAAACATGGGAAATGGAAAGGGCATTGTCAGTTTTACTATATGAGTGGATAAGTGAAAATCTTTGTCAGGAGAAATTCAATATGCATCATCTGGTAATATTTGACCATTTGTCTTCGGTAATGTGACATTCTATCGACCATTTCCATCAAATTTTTGCTTCTTTGAAAAGTCAGTGTCATCGTGCTACTTCTTTCCACCAATGTCTCAACCTCTTGCGGTTAAGTAATTATCTTCCAAAGCAAAATTCAATTGCCCAAGTCACAAAGACTAGTGAAAAGAATAGAGACTCAAAACTTGTTGTCAATTACTAGTAGAAAAAGAAAGAGAAGATCACAACGTGATGAGAAACTCCATTTTGCTTTGAGGATGCCACGTTCAATCAATCTATCATATTCAATTTTCAGTCAAAACAATTGATTACAGCGGCGTGAGAATGACTTGTTCACATCAAAGGAGTCTACATCAACTTTTAAAAGGTGGTACAAGAAGGAAGGAAGGAAGAAAGAAAGGAGAAATGATGATAGTTCATAGTTATCGTGATGATGTTTGCCTTTTCTCTTCCTCTAATTTCTCTTGGCCAAACTTTTTAACTTTCAAATGACATTTTGCAATAGGATTTCCACTGTTACCCGCCTCGAATTTGATTAGCCTGGGCCGAAAAATGTACATGAAATCTATTAGCGTTGAATCATTCATTTTGAAGCATGGAATAATTTGCATTAGTGGAATATTACCACTTATCTGTTTCTTGCAAGAAGATAAGAGTTGTGGGTTTCTTTTCATTTGCATTCTTTCCGGTTTATTTGGTAAGATTTGCATTCATTCTTATCCCATTCTCAAGCAGTATACCTCATCTTAACATTCATATAAGACTAAACTCCATTTTTTTAACTTAATTAATTATTAATATATATGTTAATCACTCCTTGGTTGGCACGGAAAGCACTTTTATTGACAAGATTCAATCATAATAAGAGCATAATGATTTATAAATATTATAAAATAAAGTGTTAATTAACTCTTAATTCACTATTCCAATTTCCAAATCCTATCACTTTTCTTTTCTCTTCATTTAATAATGCTAGAATCATGAATGATGACCCAAATCAATGAATCATTCTCTTAAATATTATCAAACTTTCAAATACCTACTAAAATAAATAAATAAATAAATAAAAAGTGCCCCACAATGAATGAAAGAAGAAGTTTCCAAACATAACTATTTTCGATATTTTTAATTGAAACCACGGGGGGAAGTGGAGATGTTTTCATTGCTTAAATCCCAATGGGTACAGGGAAAAGGACTACTTTAGCAATTACAAGCCATGATTGGCAGCCATTGTCGACCTCAAAACACCCCCTACCTATCAGCCCATAGAAAACGAAAAGAAAAAAAACTATTTAATGACCAAATTTATGATGCAAGAATTGACCCTTTTAGTTCCTTGCTATAATATGTATTTGACCACATAATAATTCATTCTTAAAATATCCTAAATCGTATCCAGATAAGATTTCACTTCTATGGATTCGGATAGAGTGCTTAGAGAAAGTGTCTGTGTTATAACATTCTTTTCTATGAATAAATGCTTTGATATGATTAAAGAAAGTACATAATTGAAATTTGTTGAGTCAATGAGTTAGATTTTATATTTAAAGATCCACATAGAATTTAACGGATTGGAGATTAATGAGAAAATTCCACGTATGATAACATTTTTTTTTTCCTTGTAAATATATATATAACTAGTTTTAATTAAAAGAATTTTCTTAATTATAATAAAATTGAGGATGCCTAATCTTAAGAGTTGACCAGTCGTATATCAATAAAATAAATAATATATATTAGGTGACAACGTTATCAAGTGTCGCACAAGATTGTCTGTAAGTAATTTGTATTTTATATTGAGGGTATTATACTCTTTTAAGTTAGAATAATCTCCATGTCATGGCACCTCGGAACATTGAAATTGCAATTAATCAGTTGACCAGCTGTAGTCAATGAAAGGTCACATCGAAGGCGAAGACATGGGACCCCACAAAACCAAAATTGAAATAAAATATATGGATTTTTAATTTTTAATTTCTAAATAAAATTAAAATTAAAGAAAAATGAAAGAAATTTATCCTCCCTCGGTAGCATAAATTAAATGCCAAGCAGACACAGCAAGCCAGATGGCTCTTCTTTATAGTTAGTAACGCCTCTGTTTCCCTCTCTCTCCAGTCATTCATGCATTAGCACCACCGATTCCTTCCCCGTTTTGCGCATATAAATTCAGCATCAGCCGTTCAGAATCGTCTCATCAAGCCTTTCCAAATCTTCTCCTTTCTATTGCTCTCTGTTTTTCTTGTCTCTCTGCTTCTTGCGCTCTTTGTCTGGAAAGAAAAAAAACTCTGCAGCCATGGTGGTTCATTCACAACTAAAAACATTAGACCCAATCAAACCATGCAAAGCTATAACTTCGTGCAGAGGAATTCCTGAAGTGAACCTCGCAGACCCTGAAGCGAAAACTCATATTGTTAGGGCCTGTGAGGATTATGGCTTCTTTAAGCTTGTCAATCATGGTATTCCATTTGAGCTCATGTCCAAATTAGAATCTCAAGCTTCTAAGTTCTTTAAGCTGTCTCAACCTGTCAAAGACAGAGCTGGACCTCCGGAACCTTTCGGCTATGGCAACAAAAAGATTGGCCCTAATGGCGATATCGGTTGGATTGAATATCTCCTGCTCAATACCAAACCTCAAGACACTTCTGAGAAAACTCGTGCCATTTTCCATGGAGCCAAACAGAATTTCCGGTAAAATTCTGCACACAGACGTTACTTCTTGTTTTAATATATGTTTATATGTAACGTATTCTTCTTATGCTTCTGACATGTTATAGCTCTGCTGTGGAGGATTACATAGTTGCAGTGAAGAAAATGGCTTATGAAGTACTGGAATTGATGGCAGATGGGCTGAAAATACAGCCAAGGAATGTGCTGAGCAAGCTGCTTAAGGATGAAAAAAGTGACTCGTGTTTCAGGCTAAACCACTACCCACCAACCCCTATGCTGAAAGCACCGAGTGGTAGGAATTTTATTGGATTTGGGGAGCACACAGATCCTCAGATAATTTCTGTCTTGAGATCCAACAACACTTCAGGACTGCAAATTCAACAGAAAGATGGGTCTTGGCTTTCAGTCCCCCCTGATGAAACTTCATTTTTCGTCAATGTTGGCGATGCTTTACAGGTAAAATTATAAAAGAGAAATACAAAGCCAAGCCTCGATTTCAATTAGTTTGTAATTACCAGTCATTTTCTTTAAGTTTCTGCGTCATATCCGCATAGATTTCTCCCCTTTAGATATTATAATAATTTTGAGTGGTAAAAGATGGTAAATTTTTAATGGGTATTTTTATTTTATAACGGGCATGGTTTTCTGATGCAGGTGATGACTAATCGGAGGTTCAAAAGTGTGAAGCATAGAGTTTTGGCTGCTGATAAATCAAGGATTTCAATGATATACTTTGGAGGGCCACCTCTGAATGAAAAGATAGCCCCTTTACCAACTCTCCTGGCAAAAGAAGAAGATAGCTTGTACAAGGAGTTCACATGGTATGAATACAAGAAGTCTGCATACAAGTCAAGGCTGGCTGATTACAGGCTTGGGTTGTTTGAGAAACCTGCTGCATAATCATGCCGTCAAAATCAAATTCCCCAAATTAGCATATGTTAGGGTTTTGTCAATGCTTATAATAGGTTGTGATACATGGAAAACAATTAGGTTGTACTTCTTATTTACTCACTTCCTGTTCCCTTGGTTTCTTCCTAGTTTAAATGTAGCCTCAACTGCCCAAATACTTGAAGTAGTGCAAGCTTTTATCGTTATCAAGTCGCCATATGTATGATACTATGAATTCTATAATATTTATATGCCATTTCCTTATATGTCCTTACCGTATTCAGCTTTAGAACATTCCCATTTGTAAATCAATTCTTTTTCCCATTATTTCTTTAAATAAATATCACCATCATATCACAACATGCAATGAATCCCAAAAAGTTTATGCTATTTTTGGAGGGTTACTTGTTACAACATAACATTAATTACTCATGCAAAACCAAACGGCCCACTTAGCCAGACAAGCATGGCCCCAATTACTATACCTTCTTCAATCTTGTGGTCCCAATTACTATAGCTTCTTCGATCTTGTGCTCAACTCGGTAACATGTAAGTTGTAACCGAACATCTTTTAACTGTAAAATTTTACTTAATACATAATTAATATTAAAGTAATAATATAGGGATAGGTTTAATATACTTAAATATTGAATTATGATTAATATAAAGTAAATTGATAAGTAATAAATTTTTAAATTTTAATAATATAAATAATATTTTATAATTTTAAAATTTATTGTTTTTAATATTGAAGGCGTAATAAATTAGAATAAATATTTTTTTAATATTATTTTACTAAATATTTTAATAATTATATTTTTAACGATATTTTATTTATTTATTTATTTTTATAATTTCGTACTTGACATAAGAGCTAAGAGTCTTGCTCATGGTGTTTTAAGGGAGAAGCTCAAGCCTCAAACATTCTCAGTCAAGTAGGAGAGACTAGGAAGATTATGAAAATGAAAGGTTTCAATTTGAAGAGCTTAAAGTGCCCAAGTCATTCTCAACAAAGAGTTTGTATTGACCAACCAACTTATCCTTTTACCATCTCAATCTACACATTGTGACTCGGCATTTCATTACCATTTCAATAAATATAACCCCACTACAAACCAAATATATCTTTTACCACTGAAATTAAATTTAAATAATAAAGAAATAAATAAATATTGAAGCTATCAATATGACAATCCAATTTCCACCGCCATGAATTTGGGTTTTTTCTCATAAATTTTAGCAAATATTTATTGGGTATGAAGCTCTCCATTTCGAGCCTTGAATTCAGAGACTTTTCATGTGTCATTTCTGATGATCATTAACAGTCGGCATTCTTGGCATAGCATGGTACTATTGGTGGGATGGGTGTTGTAAAGATAGGGGTTCAGCATATAATTTCAACTGTGAATTGCAAGCCACTATTAATACGCATCTGTTCATGACTAAAAAGTATGGTGGGCTAGCTCAACTTCTTGTTGATAAAAAGAAAATATAAAGTAAAGAGAGAGGGAGAGACTACAATGCTTACCGAAAATGGAATATTACCAAAAGGAATGAAATCTAGATTGTAATAAAATGAAATACTAAGATTTTGATAATAATATATCATGACCAACTTATATTAAATAATTAATATATTTAATGTAAAGAATAAGTTGAAAGATCATTGGCATTTTGAGTGTCAGTTTTAATTAGAAATGGTATTAGATTATTGATATCGAACTTATAATATAAATACTTTATCAAGTCTCATATATATTACATTTTAAGTTAAAAGATGATCATAATTCATAAATTATAATTTTTTTTATCAAATTTACATGCATCCAATTTTTAATTTTGTTAATGGATAAGATTTTATCACTTAAAATACAAAGATATGTTTGAAGGAAAATGTGAGTTCTATAATAGAACAAATATATATAGTACTTAGTTGTATTAATGTAGATGAAACATAGCTATAGGCTTGGACTTGGACAATAATAGAAATAGTTTAAATGCATATCTGTGACAAATATGGTAGATGTCAATGTGTTAGGGTGCAGCCTTTTTGCTTCAAGGTCATTGTTTTGATCCATTTGTTGGTTAATGTTGTACAAGATATATATTTTTTGGGTGGGTAGGAAGCAACACTTGGGACATGAATGACCCCAAATTTTGTATGCTATATTATCTTGTTTACTAACTGCAAAATTGCAGGACCCTTGATTTTATATCTCATTGTCCTTTCAAAAATCTTAGATTTCTTCCACCCAAAACTTTAAGGAAAGTGCCATAGTATGCACACAGGCAGAGACTAAAGAGGCTGTCCGATCAATGCTACAATGTTTCTGCAATTATTAAAGATTTGGCCATGTTTGCTTAGAATCAAGATCTGGCCAAATTTTCACTTCCTCCATTGGCCATACTATGCTTGTTCGCTCTCACATTGGAAGAACATCTTACGAATTCTTCATTGTTACTTGATTTCTTATCTCGTTAGCCTCTTTTACCTAAACGGAAACACAGCCAGAAACATATTTGGAAAAAAATAGTTGTTATGTTTATGATCTGCCTACCCAATTTTGACCTAACTATCCTTTGGAAATCTGAGACCTCCACAGAGATTGGCCCAAACAAATCAAACATCTTTTACATGATCATATTATGTACCCATGCACAAAGATTGATATTAAATTCACGTGCATGTTTCATAATTACAGTCAATGTAATCTCTGCGAGGACCCTCTAGATTGATCACATTTAAACATGTTTGTTTTTAGAAAAGAAAGGCATTCACAAATCACCATCGAATTATGCTATTGCCAAATATGCCTTTGCCCCCACTGAAATTTCGATTGCTCCCATGAATTAAGTTTGCAACTACATTAGTGCTTCTAGAATATAACCTTAAGTTCGCATAAATGGAACCCGAAAAAGAAAACACAGCAAAGCAAACACTTTTCTCTTCGAAATGTCACTTTCCAGTTCACTAACAGGTCACCACATAGAATTTTCCCTTCTCAAGAGACATCTAATCAAAGAAAGAGAGTTTCCTTAGCTTTATTCATTTTTCATTTCTTCACTGGAATATTGAAAAGGAGAAAGGATGTCCCACTGGTTTGGTCAGTTTGTTAATGGTTGAAAGCAACTGCAAGGCTTTTACAACCAGCTGATCAATCTCAATAAGTTGGTGCTTACGCAAGAGATTGCGCTATGTGACAGGTTGTTTTCAATAGCAAATCTTTGCTGTGTGCAGTGATCAAGTAAATGCATACTGGTCTTCTCTTCAAGTGACTAGAACCTGCAGTAGCAATATTGGATGTCACTCTCAGTTTGAATCTTGTTCATTCTTTGGATCGCCAGGTTCATTGAACTAGCTAGTGAGTTCATTTGAAGATTATTCAATCTCAAATGAACTCTTAAGCTTTACTATTGTAATCTCAAAGAGGGTTATATAAAAAACACGAGGAGTAGAAATCAATGTCTTTGTCATGTGGGCTAGAGTTGTCTAAAGAAAGCAACGATTATAGGAAAAGTAGTAAAGACTGAAAAGGTTGGTAATTAAACTAAAAAAAGACCAAACTTGCATGACAATTTGCGATCCGACCAAGAAAGCAATAATAATCTCGAATGGTTTTGGTATGGGCCAAGTTGGTCATGAATATGATATGTAGAAAGAGGAGAGGGCAACCTATGTCACAGCTATGTAGTCCTTAGGACCACTCTGTTGTTAGGTATGCATCATCCAGAATCAATATGTTTTGATATAATTTGCCTGGTCTCATCCAGAATCAATATATTTTTCTACTAGATTATTTCTTTTTTTTTTTTTTAATATTTTAAAAATATAAGAAACCCTTAATCTACCTCCAATATTTAGCAATTATTATGCATAAAATACAATCAAATTTATAAATAGTGGACGTAAAGATAATTTTGAGTTTTGACGGTCTTAAACGAGTTTTTTAAATATAATTTTTATCAAATTTAATGTCAAATTAATAAATAAATAATAATATATAATTAATTTAAAATTTAAACTTTAATTTAATTAAATTTTAAAGACCTATCCTATGGGTTCTGTCTCCGGTCCCAACCACCACTGAGTACAGGGATTGCGAAAGAAAAAAGAGGCAAAAATGAAATGTATTTGCAACGTAAACATCCAGTTCCTTTGATGGCCTGCTACAGTAAATGGGCCCGATTGATGAAATTGGATAATGTTCTAAGCCCGGCTTTAAAAGTCTGGCCCAAGTTCATAAGTCTCTCACAGATATCGGTCGTTTGCAGTATATTTGGGCTGCCATGACACGCCCTCGAGCCAGTAACTTTTCAGAATTGAAAATTTGAAGCTCCAGTAAAGTTGAAATCACGGTGATTCCTTTACAAAAGTTTTTGAACTAAAACAAGTTCCTGGATTGTGGGTTTCAACATCGCTTTTGGTACTTTTTTGTTGTTTCTTTAATTTGTAATTGTTCCATGTGAACTTGAAGCTTATGCTGAAAACTCAGATTCCTCAGTGATCTTAGGCTTGAGTGCTTGACCCTTGTGCTAAAAATTTTCTATCTTCTTAAAACATTCAATTTGCTGTATCCCACGTGCTTGTCCCCCATGTAATTGCAATTATTATAATTTGTAGATCTAACAGAGTTGTCCTGCACCTCCAGGTATGTAACATGCCTTGTTATTTATGCCACATTTAGCTACTTGGCAGTCATTAATTCAAAATATATATATATATATATATATGCATTTTGCACATTTTGAGTGGTATTAAACAAATTTTTACACCGTTGTTTTTTTAATTAAATTAAAAATGAACGATTATGTATTATTTAAAATTTTTAATTTTAAATTAAATTATAATAATTTTAATTATTCGCAAACATCAATTATTTCATAACCATCACTAATATTGGACTATTAACATACACTTGTTTTATTTCTCTTTTATCTAATTGGTTGTATATTTTTTTATAACAGTATTTATTTAACCAGTTTTACTAATAAATCAAATCGAGCTAAATTTGTTCGTAAAAAATTAAAATTAAATAGATTCTTTTATAAATAGTAATTTGAAATTATTTAATTTCAAGTCAATATTTTAAGTCATGACAGCTTAAGAAATATTAAATTAAAAACTTGACCTACAGTAAACTCGAATATGCTCAAATTGATGAATCAGGTTAATTCAACCGATGGTTAAGAAAAAAAGATGTAAAAGGCCCTTTCTTTGTAATTTTTATTTAATTAATAAAAAAATGTAATACTAGGTGATTTTTTTGATTATTTAAAAATAATTTTTAATATTAATTAAAAAAATCGCACGAACTGACCAAGACGGCCCGGTTAATGAATTGAAACTAATCTGTCCCGGTTTCGAATGAACTGGTTCAATCACGATGACCGGTTTGGTTTAAAATTTTTAAAATCGAAATCTAACCCGAACTAATTTGTAACACTAATCAATCCAATTTGAATTATAATTTCACAGTTTCCAAGCCCGGCCCGAAACCGCCAGTTCAGGCCCGTTAGACCCCCGTTATTTTTCTGCTTGCCCCACTTTCGCGTTTTGCAAGTTTCATCCTTTCTTGTTTGGTCTAGCTGTGCCGCGCCCCACTTTATGCGGACTGCAATGAACGCCGCACGGACGTGTTTCTGTTTCCGTGATACGTGGTTTTTAAATTCTATACCAATACCACAATCTTATTCGACGGTGACTTACACTTACTTCAAAAACACCTGGGTTTGTTATTGATTTAAAAGTAAAACGGCGACAGCTCAGTGAAGGGATTTTAGAGAATCAGCCGTAGAATCGTTTATCATTTCTTTGGAGCAGTGGCTGCTGCAACATTTTATTATTTTTATTAAGCACGTGCTTTCTTCTACTCTCTTCTTTTTTTAAGAGGCTCTCTCTAGCTGTGTCAGACCAGCGGCCGATCGGGCGAGCTGGCAGCGCGGAGAAGGAGAAACTTCGAGATCTCTCTTTTTCTTCTTCTCTCTATTTGATCAGCAATGGCCGACGAACCAATGCCTACTCGCTGGAGTTTTCAGGTATCTTTTTGTTTTGATTTTATATATGTAAACTTAGTATTCGATGATTAGTTACTCTTGTTTGGTTGCTGAGAAGGCTGGGGAAAATAAAAGGAAGTGAACTCGTTTGAAATGTTAGATAGACCGTCGTATTCTTGGAGAAACCGAGGAACTTCTGTAGAGTGAAGTGAACTAGACTCTGACTATTAGAATATGCTAGCTTGGCTTGCTTTGATGGATTTTTTTGGTTCTTGTAAGCTGAAATAATGTAATTTAAGTTCGAAGTTGATTCTATATTTGTTTATTAGGATTTCTTACCGAGGAATCACCGATCTAATTTAAGTTTGCCAAATTTACTTGATTCGAAATTAAAAAATTGTGTTTGATTTTGATAGTTTTAATGTGGAAAGTCTATTTCAGAGTAGTCTCGTGCAGTCTACTGGTTTAAATACAAAACGCTTGCTTTTAAGTAATGTTGTTTTTGTGAATTTGCTATATAGTTGATGAAATTGGAAGAAGGAAATTTGCATTATGTGTTGCTTCATTTTTATCTATAGGATTTTGAAATTTTTTATGATGCCAAGTTTGGGAGAGAGAAAATAAAGGAGCAGCAAAACGGTCAAACCACTGATAAGCCGGTTGCTAATGGGAGTTCTTCGAACAACAGTGGGCATGTACAAAATACATCTGATATGGCCATTTATGAGCAGTACGGGAGCCAGGTATTGCGTTTGCTTTACCTTTTTGATGCTATGGCATTTTTGGTGATTTGAAAGCTGATTTTTCGGGTTTTATTTTCAGGGGAGCAGCTCCACGCACTCAAATGGAGTGTTGTCTAATGGAATCAATGAGATGCCGTAAGAGCTCTTGAATTATTTTATCTTTTAATATATACCTGACGTGCTTTTATAGTCCTACTCTTTATTAAGATAATTAGCAGTTGTATAATTATACCATAGCCCAATTCATCCAGCACGAAAGGAAAGAAACCATAGAATGCACATTCATGGTCTAACAGTAATGAGTTTTATGAGGAGATATGATACCAGTATTTATTTGCTTTTTTGTATTTTTTGTTGATGTAGTCATGAAATTGCGAGCATACTGTCTATTCCATTGGAAAACTGCTGATTTTGTTTTTTCTGTTTCAGACAGAAGTCTCTGCTTCCTCCTCTTGAATCAGCAGATGCTCGTGCCTTAGCTGAGAGTTTGTGTAGGTAGGGTAAACTGTTACACTTTTTGTATTCATATTGTCTGAACAGAGAATTTGCATTTTAACTTCTTTTTTCACAACTTTGCAATGTTCATATATATATATATATATATATATATATACATACATATATGTATATATTGTATCCCGCAACAGGGATATAATTCGTGGAAGTCCAGATGTTAAGTGGGAAAGCATCAAGGGGTTAGAGAATGCCAAACGTTTACTTAAAGAAGCAGTTGTCATGCCAATAAAATATCCCAAGTAGGTCTTACTTCACCTCATGGCCCACTATATTTTACACAAATTTATTTCAAACCTTTTGCTTCTTTTTTCCTTCACAGAAGATATTCTTGTAGAACATAAAGTTGTTGGATAAGAAATATTTAGTTACAGTAGTTTTGCTCAAATTTTCCTTTTACGTTCATTACATTTTCGATTACTGTGGTGTCATTCGTATATTTGTTTATTGATAAATTAGTTTCTTCTTTATCATTTATCTACTGTGTGTGAGATTGATGGGATTGGCTCTCTGCATTACGGTCTGATTTATCAGCAATAGTGGAACTTTTATGCATTTCACTACAAACAATCTGTTTGTATTTTCTGCTGAAAGGGTTTCATTTTCTTCCCTGTTATTTGAAAGGACAAACAAATGTGTAGGGGCCTGGTAGTTGTTGATGCTAGTTTCTTCAGACCAGATGGGGATTATAGAATTCAAGCATTTCTTTAGAATGCTAGGTATTTATTTGTCACCTGTAATTTTGTGCTTTTAAAATTGGGACATGATTTTTGCTGATTCTCTGCATGTTTCCTGTGAGAATCATTTTGTTGAATGCCAATCTTGCTGCTCTCTAATGAACTGGTATTTGTTACTTGTTAGGACATTCCAAATTTGTTCCACAAATACTACCTTGTAAATTTTGTTTCATAATTGAGTCCACAAAACACATAAGAAACTGTAATAATTTATTTATGCCATCTTTTCTATTCTTCTAGGTATTTTACCGGCCTTCTATCACCATGGAAGGGTATTCTTCTTTTTGGCCCGCCAGGAACAGGAAAGGTTTGTTCGCATACTTTGCATTATTTTTTTAGCCGTTTTACTTTTTCCTTTTCTTAATTTTTCTTCTTCTTCATTTGTTGACTTTTTGTGTTCATCAATTATATTGGACAGAGCTACTATGCACAGTATTGCTTGACTTACCCTGCATGGGACTGATTTCTGACCCAAATATGTTTTTTTCCAATTTCCTTTTTTTAACTAGGCCTGGTTACTCATGGATTGATTGAAAGAACTGCCTCTGTTTCTGGCTCCATTTTAACCATGAAGTTTCCCTGCTTCTAGAAATTGCTTTCCAGCTGAAATTTGTGCCTGCAAGTTTTGTTGATAAGCAAGCAATTTTTTGTCTATACTGAATAATTTTCCTTTATTTTTTATTTATATTTTTGGTGGAATAATGAGTTTGGAAGTAACAATGTGCTTCACATTATTGGGTAAATGTTTTGATTGGCTACATTGGAATCTAGTCAGAGAGAGAATTCAGTTGGTTATTATGCATGCGGATGAAGTAAGATTGATGGTTCATTGATGAGCCATAATGGCCTTGAGGATGCTAAGTATGACTAGTACCCGAGGTTTTAGAGGAACTTGTCTTTTTCCATTGAGCTCCATATCTTAGGAAACTATGTCATGAAATCAAAGTATTTGACATTTCCAATAGTATGCTAAGACATGTGGATAAATTCCTAGATGCTGCTCATTCTCACCATTTCTTTCTGCTTCATATTATTTAACCAAGTCACTATTTTGATGTTCCAGACAATGCTTGCAAAGGCTGTTGCGACGGAGTGCAAGACCACGTTTTTCAATATATCAGCATCTTCTGTTGTCAGCAAATGGCGTGGTATGTCAAAGTTAGGCAGCTTTTCCTAAGATCATGTTTGACTTGGCATGAAAAGTAACCTGTATGTCTATGTATATATACACACACATACATACATGCTTATAAGACGGGGTGTGTTTATGACAAACATATCTAATTATGGAGATATATTCCAGGTGATTCAGAAAAGTTGATAAAGGTATTATTTGAGCTTGCCAGGCACCATGCTCCGTCAACTATATTTCTGGATGAAATTGATGCAATTATCAGTCAACGTGGTGAAGCACGTAGTGAGCATGAAGCAAGTAGACGTTTGAAAACTGAGCTACTGATACAGGTGATGTTTTTTCTTCTTTTCTTTTTTGTGCATGTGTTTTTCATTTACATACATATATGTATGATTGTGTGCACACGTACGAGGGTTTGGATGTTTATGTCTGTTTGTATGGGTGTTTGGAGAGAGCGGCAGAGAAACTAAATGAAACTTTAGGAATCTCAATATACGATATAAGACAGACGATAGCCTCCTAAAACTAGAGTAGCTTTATTAAATCCTGTTGTATGATTTTCGATTCCTTATTGTTATTATTTCTTTGGCGCTAAACTGAAGTGGCATGAACATCAATACAACTGATATTGCATTTTTCCTGAATTTCATTATGTAAATCCTCTTGCCTTTACAATTCTGCAGGTGTTGTCTTAACATACTGAACATTGGTATGATTTGTGCATATCTAGTAAAAAGCAGTATTAATAATGAGTCAACTTCTCTCACTTGAATATACAATTGGAGTGTAGAGACTATTGGTATCAGTTTCATTTTTTTTATTTATTGTATCCTATGATGTATGCATGTCTTGTTTAACCAACAATACTTTGTCTGTAGCACATTTAGTCCAATGTCATCATTCCCTGCAGCTCCATCAATGTCAGTGTCCTCAATTTGTATGTAATAGATTTTTGTTGCACATGATAGAAATTTTAGCTGCAACAATTTGAAAATTGTGGTACTGACAAAAAATTGTTCATTTCAATGAGACTCTACTTAAAATGAAATTGTACTAGATTACTCTACTTTCTCAAAAATTATTCACTCACATTAGATTGCAGATGGATGGCTTGACACGGTCAGATGAACTTGTGTTTGTTTTGGCGGCGACAAATCTCCCCTGGGAACTAGATGCAGCCATGCTTCGGCGTCTTGAGAAGCGAGTATCCTTTCGAATAGATAAATTTACAGTGAATGTTTGCTCATACATAACAAGATGAATTTTTACTGGATTTAACAAATAAATGAAAAAGGATTAGGCCTTAATTTTTACTCTTCTTAATATCAATTGAAAGGACTCTTGTCTTTTATCTAGTGTAAAGGTTTTGTTTATGTGGAAAATATATATGCACTGATGCTATAGGAGGCAAGGCTTGCAGTACTGTGCATTTAAGCTATTGGTTACTTGAATTTTGAAGCTTTAGTTCTTCAATTATGGAAGAGCTGTGATTTAATTAGGTTGATCTCTAAAAATCCTTACCACTGACTAATTTCCTTGCACTTTATGCATGATCCAAACTAGTTAACTGTTTCTTTTGCTTTTAGGTTAAAAAATCGATATTATGTGGATTTCTAATCCTTCATTACTTGATTACCGTATGAACGTTGGCTTGGTGTACCTCTCACCTGTCAGTTTTGGTCTCTGTGTCATTCTGCTGCTTAATTTAGTACTTTTATCTGATGTCAGTCTTCAAATTGATTTGCACATTTTGCTATCAAAATTCAGATTATTATAAGTTATTGTTCTCCTTTGACCATGACTGTTAAGATACTTGTTCCGCTGCCAGAACCAGAAGCAAGAAGAGCCATGTTTGAAATGCTCCTACCTTCACCATCTGGTGAGGAGAGCCTGCCTTACGATTTATTAGTGGAAAGGACTGAAGGTTATTCAGGTTCAGATATTCGGTTACTCTGCAAAGAGACAGCAATGCAGCCCCTTAGACGATTGATGGCACTCCTAGAAGACAAACAGGAAGTAGTACCCGACGATGGTATGACATCTAGAACTATGTCTCTTGGATTTGCAATATGGCTAGTATAGTTGGATGATGAGTTCAATGAATCTCACATGAATGAATGCCTGCTTATTGATAAATATATGTAAATAGAACTGGAACTTTCTGCTGAAATGATTTGAAGTGGCAGCTTATTCTTTCCAATTTTGGTTCTTCAACACTTGATGAACATATTACTGTGGCCAATTAATTCAAGAACTAGCCATGCGCAGCCCAATGCCCTTGTTTTGTTTCCATTCTCGGTCCCTTCTCTTCAGTTTTTGTTTACCTATCTTTCCATATAATTTTGCAAAGAGTTGATCATAGCAACGTTTCCTTTCCATAGTATTGAACATGTTGGGCCCCCGGGCGGTGCTTGAGAATGTTACTTCATGTTAACAAGTAACAGGTCCCAACGGCTGTCCTAATCTGTGGTCCCACTTCCAGTTTATGATATATTGTGCTAAATATATGCCTCTAATACTGCTTCTCACTTAATAGATGGAGCGATATCTCCTTTTTATTATGATTCTCAAGCTTGCTCCCTTTGTTTGCAGAATTACCACAAGTCGGACCAATCAGACCAGAGGATATAGAGACAGCTTTGAAGAACACTCGACCATCAGCTCACCTCCACGCCCACCGATACGAGAAGTTTAATGCTGATTATGGTAGTCAAATACTCCATTGACAGTACTGTCACAAATATCTTTGAATTATTAGACAAAACCATTTGGCATGCCAGTTGAATGAGATTATCTTAGTTGTTGTCATTCTTTATCCACGGTAGCTAGTCTGAAGGATAATGTGTTCAGTGTTCAGGGCAAGCAGGAATGTAGGTCTTATTTATTTATTTGTCTTTAATGCTGTGACTCAGAATAAATCGTTCGCTCTTTGGTATCAAGCAGTGGGCGGGCCAATATCGTTTTTGCTTTCATAACTCAGGATCGTTGTTTCTTCAAATTCAACCGTTGTTTGTGGCTCGTACGGTGAAAGTGACTTAACTCTAGATTAGTTTGTAATTATTGTGTTTTAAATTAGTGGTTTTTATGCCTTATAATTAGCATAGCATCTTGTTTTAGCGTACTAATCAATTAAGAGTTAAGACACATCAATTTTTATTTGGATTTCTTGTATTTAAATATTAATCACTGCCCTGAGTACAAAGGTCAACGAAGAATTTTGTTAGCCCATTTCGATGTTTCATACAAGTGTTACGATTATATTTCTAAAGACAATACAAAATGGGCTAACAAAATAGTTACATAAAAGGCACATAAATCACAGAGGAAAACGCCGGGGACAAGCAAAACATTATATTATCATACCCATAGCGGAAAACTATCCGAACACGAGCTGCTTACAAATCGGATCACAAAATAACATTACCAAACCACTAATCCTAACACAAGATAGCATGCCTGCCAATGAGAGTACGGTAAATTTCAAAAAGGGGAAACATCGCCATGCGTTCAATGCAATGATTTAGCTTCGTCTGATCAGATTTAGGGATTCCCCTTTAGAGGGTCAGCTGTGTTGCCAGATCTAGCATCAGTCCAAGCTTTTGCAATTGTTCGCTTCATTTCGTCATCCCCTTCCTCGTACATATTCTGCAATTTGGGCACAGATAGAAAAATTAAGCTTTCAATCATGCGTAAATTCATAGCCATAGGTATCATATACATAGACTCACTATCGGAATACAAAGTCATGCATATGCATCTCTGAGTGTCATAAGCATTCAGAAGAGCATGCAGCCAACGGAAAACATAGCTCACCTTCATCAAATCCATAATTCCAGCCATGGGATCTCGTTCTTTATCCAGATTCGGTTTCAGCTGTATATAGCACATGAAAAACAAAAATACAAAATTAGTTGACTGCATTCCTCTACAGAGTACGAAATAAAACCTTAACCATTCCCCATTGTATGTAAATTACCTTATCCTCTTTGAAATGCAAGTCTAACCAGTTCCCCTTTGAAGCTTTGAAAAGGGTAACAATGACCCTTGTGGGTTTAACTACCACCTTACATTTCGCAGGCTCTATCTCCTTGTTCAACTTTGGAATAGTGAATCGGTAGTTCTTTCCTTGGACATCATGGAATTTAAAGTCAATGGACATCTTCTTGAACTCAGTTTCCATTTTTTCCTGCTGAACTCCCTCTAACGAGAGATATATCTGCAGGTGGCAGGAAAATAATTGTTTTAGTTACATATTCTTTCTCATTTTGCTTACAGTATACAAATCAATATACAGGCCAATGTTTGTGCTCATCAATAGCTCTCTTTCAATTCTTTCACACAATTACTTTCATACCTTTACTTTTTCATTATCCTGATCCCAGCTAAATGATCCAAGTGCAACATAATTGGCTGCTGGCATGCAAGGAACCTTAGATGGTGCTCGTATTGGAGTTGGAGTTTGTGCAACAGCAGCAGGAGCTGCTTCCTTAGACAACTGTAAAAACAAAGTCAAAAATTGATGACTATTAGTGGCACAAGACAATTAGCCAGGTTTCCATAAATGAGCAAATTAGCAACTCAATTCAATGTTCATATAAGATGAAAAACCACAGCTTGCGACTCTACTAGATGAGTTTTTCTTCTTTATGGAAAAATCATAACAAAATTTCTTGCTTACCAGTCTTTTAAATCCCTAAACTATGAACTCTAAAATGAGCTTTGCTGTACCCCCAGCCGTTGCTTTAATTACTAAAGCATTAAACAAACAACGATTGCTAAAAAGTAATCGGGTTCTCATCTAAATATAATGTCCACCAAAGATTGATTCATATTCTTCCCCTTTTCACTCAATAAATCGAAATTTTACAGTTTTAATCTTTTTGATGGATTAAGGAATGATCCAGTTCTTGAACACGACTTGAACAGAAAAATAAATAAATAAATAATTATGCTACTGGTAACCATACAATGATCACTTTCCTGTAACACTATATGGAAAACCTACAGAAATGATCAAACAATAGATAATAGGAAGACGACCATGACTCTAAAAGACGAACTGAATTTTTGTTGGTCAAACAGAGCGACAAGTGAAATCACCATATAAATTGTACAAGGAAATTCATACCGCACACACAGAAATGAAATATAGTTCTGATTAAGAAAACAAAAAACAAAAAACAAAAAGAGAAACAGAAGAGTAAACCTTCTCCATGTTTCGAATCTCAGAGCTAATGAGAGAGACGACTCGAGGCCTCTTCGCGATGCTCTGTAGCTGTCTTAGCTCCTCCAAATCCAACGCCAAATCTTCCGCCATTTCTCGCCTTGTTTTCGCAGCACCACACACGATTGATCGTCTTCAGACGAGCGTCCACAAAGACTGGTAGAGAGTTTCGATTATAAAATAGTTGACTGTAGAATATGCTAGAACCCTGGAGCTTATTATGTGAATGGGTGGGCAAAATGCAAATGTTTTTTTCATTTTTTATTTTTTTGAATTTAGGGTTTTCCGTTTTGATAGAAGGTTCCAGAGAATTCAGTCTAAAAGAGCAAACGGACAAAGTATTTGCCAGGGCCAATGAATTGGATTATACCAACAGGTCATCCATGGTGGAAATTTGAGATGGGCCATTGTAATTGGGCCAGCTCAATCTTTTACCTTGCACAGGAAATGTTTCTAGAAAACAATTTAAAAGAGGTAATTAATTCGCTGTTGAATTTTTTGTACAGTGAAATTCCAATGCAGAATTGGTCTCTGTACATTCGAATTAAACTTGATAAAGATTATCTCCATTTGTTACTCATCTGATCCTCATTTGCAAATTGATTCCTTTGTTTCCTTCGCCATTGGTTTTGTGCAGTTAATACATTCTGAAGCTGCTGGTGCAACTCTGCTCTTACTTGGTTATTGGAAGCCAACTTCCTGTTCATGTTCTCTTTTATGGCCAAAAGTTCAGACTTTCTCATCTCAGCTGCAGCTATTTCAGAACTGCTCAAATGTCCATTGTTGCCTTGAAGTTCCTTGAAGGTAGAGTTAAGCTGAGAGAAAGATTATTAGATATTATATGCATTAATCAGTGAGGACCAAATAAGCACGAGAAAATCTGTAATAAACAGAGAAATTCTTCCACGTTATCTACAGTCATTCCATCAAGAACAAAATATCATTCTACTTTAGTATCTGATAACCGCAGTAGTCATAATAAGCAAATCCATCATCAGGTTTTCTCTGACCTAACACTAAATTATTATTTGCAAGACTTGAGAACATAGGCTAACATAGATTGATAGTCAACCAGAGCATGTTCAGACTTCAGAGTTGTTTCCCGAGCATCACATTTTCTCAGGAAACTAACCCAAAACAAGGGGGCAAATTCAGTCTGCAAAAAAAGTTCTGGAAATCATCCATGTTCATATTCCTCTGAAGCAAGCTGGAGCCTCCATGACATTTAAAAAGTGTAAATTAAGCAACAGCCAAGCCAATTTTAAAACCAAACCTCACCAACTGCTAGGTATATCCTCAAGGCTGGAATGTGGTGTCAAAATAAAGATGTGATCTCTCCCAAATGAACATTCTAAGACTCTTGGTCAACTTCGAGCACCCAAAAAGAATTTCATAACTGTAATATGATATAATTATCCCCTAAAACTTATGGTTCTGGTCTAACAACATGTCAAAACACATTGTCCCGTTTTCTACTCAGAAGTCTTGCAGTGGTTTTAAAGTCTAGGACATACAGACATTGGAAATTTGGTCATTTTCAGCCATATCCACTGCCAAACTGGGCTCTAATTGATGATAAGTGAAAATCTAAAATCAGTTAAGGAAGCTTATCTCTTTTATACATAAAATCTCTTGCGGAGCTCTCTGTGGCGAATTTAATTTGTTATAGACAAATCTAACTGCAGCCTGAAGCCGAATAGCTAGGATAATTCGCCATGGAAGGTAGCTAAGAGCAATCATTTGCTCTCCAAGTCAAATTACTGTGCTCCTCTATCAGAAATGCATCAGAGTGTTTGCATAGCCAATCTTATCTCTTCCACGAAAAATAATCTCTTTTTTGTTAATATAGGAAATGCTTTGTTTTTTTTTTTCTTACCTCATTTAAGCTGTCCCTTAATTCTTCAACCTGCAATCGACATTTCTTCAAATAATTCTCTACATTTTCCCGAAATTCCATCATTTCAGAACCTTTTAACTCGTAATACTTCCCCTTCTCTCTCTCCATCTCCTCCAGCTCCACCATCTCACCTTTCAAAACCCTAAATTTCAATCCAATTCACTTCAATTAGAGTAAATTACGAAAAAAGTAAAGCCAAATTCAATGATTGAAATTCATAATTGAATTTCTCAAAATTTTGAAATTCATTGGAAATTCTCCAATCTTTGTTTCGATTAAATTAAAAAAAAGATAGAAAGCTTAATTAAAAAAAAAATGTTTGCGGTACCTCAGTTTTTGAGAATAATCTTGATACTTGGCATCGAGGATCTCGATCTCGGACTTGAGAGATGAAATTTTGAAATTCTGGGAGGAAATTTTTTGATCGAGTAACAAACACCTTTGTTCCATCAGCTGTATACTTGCGAGCTTCGATGCTAAAATTTGAGACTTGTTTGCTTGCGCTTCTTTCTCCGCCTGTGAACACAGAATTAGTTACTCCCGTGTTCTATATTTTCTCGGAAACCAAACAGAAATTAGGGTTAGGGTTTGGTTTTAAGACCTGGAGGAGTGAGAGGCGTTGGTTTCTGGTGTGTTCCATGTGCTCCAGCCTTTCTCGAAACGCAGAGGAGAGCACCATCGCTGCTGCGCGTCAGTATGCTGGGAGCCTACGAATTTGGTTTGAATTACGGGGTTTATATATAACGAGAGGCAAAACCAGGCCGGGCTATTGAGCCCAAACTGGGCAGCATCGAACATGGGCCTTCAGGCCCGATACTATTAGAATTAAATTTTATCTTGAACTTCACCGGATTTAAGAATAAACATGGATCAATATTTCTGTTGGGTTAAGAAGTGCTTGTGTATGAAAACGTTTCTCTCACACAAGCAGTTGGAAGTGATGGGTCGGTACTTTGGATACCGTTAAATATTTTTTAAAATTTATTTATTATATATTTTAAATATTATTTAATATTTATTTTATATATTTTAATATTTTTAAAAAACTTTTATTGTAACGATACCCAAATATATCGTAGTCAAATTTTAAAGTAACATATACTTTTTTAAAAAAACACTTAGGACAAGAAGGTACTTCTAAGACCTTTATTATTCAAGTGTAAGATTATTCTTTTATTTATTCATATATAGCTTCAACAGTTTCAAACTTAAGGATACAAATGGTATCAAAGATGGCCATCTTCAAGGTAGAAAAATACCAGATATTATTTAGAAATAATAGCAAGAACTATTGAACCTTTAACCCACATCAAATATATAAATTGAATGACATATTCATATAGTATATTTTTTTTAATAGATGCTTATATCTGAAGATTGATTAATCTTTAATTTCACTTTCATTATCCGAAAAATTTTATTTTATATTAAAAGTATATACGTATATTTATTTAATAAAATTACGATATAGATGTAATTTTACACATACGATACTATTTTATTGACTAAATGTACCAAAACCTCTCTTATTATTGATTTATGATTTAATTGATTCTCATTTATTACACAATGAAAAGAAAGAGAGGGTAAAGAGGATGGAGAAGAAGAATTTCAATTTGGTTGAGGAGTACGAAGGTCCAAAGAAACCTGTCGATAACTGAAGAAAACCATCCACTTAAAAGGGGATTCTGCTTTACAAAAGCATCTCCCTCAAATTATACTATGCTCATTAAAGCTGTGTTCAACCTGAAAGTCTGTTCATTATTCTCTAAATTCCAAGCCAATGAAAATAACTGAGACATGTAGCAAAACCTGTGGCTTTGAATCCTCTTTACAAATGAAAGAATATTGACCAATTATAGATCACAGCTCTACAAAATCAAGTGGGAAATGGAGCAAATTTACGTAAAAGTAAATTGTCAAATTTTGCATTATATCTTGATAACCAAAATTTTTTCATTGTCATGATTAATGAGAGTCTGATTAATAACCCATTGATTTGTCAAGCTTAAGGATAACATAAACATCAAAAGGATTTGTAATAATATTAATTTGTTTTTCCTTTCTTGGACTTTTCTTGCTGGTGATTTATGACCCTAATCTTATGTCAACATCCTAAAGTTTGATGAAAACATGATTTTGATAATAAATTCAAGGAGGTTGATGTGGGAAAGGTGATGTCCCCATTGCTTTTGATCTTCAATACTTAGATTATATAATCTAATTACATGCTTAATTGGTCATAAAAATGATGTGGATTGGTCAAGAAAGTTGATTGGATTGATTTCAGTAGAAACGAAAATGCATATATTGCTACCAAACATGAGAAATAAAGAGTTAATTACTTGATATAGCAGCGAACACATGCTGAATTGCGTGTACATGGGACCTCTCTATGATGAATCCCACTAAGACATGTCATCTATTAGCCAAAAGCAGCAAATAAACCGCCGAGCTACAGCCACCACCCTCATTAATAATGTTAGATGAAAGTCTCGAGTAGAATGTTCCTAATTCGTTTGGTGAATCAAATCTTATTATGTGTTTAGAATTGTCTATAATAATTATGACGAGCCCACAAAACTTTCCTTTCAAGATAATCTCTGAGCTGATTAGAATAGACTAGTATTGAGTAGAAGTTATCAAAGACATCAGTGCCACACGATATTACCCTAATCCTTGTTGGGATATCATAAAATTGGGACATTTACGTGTTATTAAAAAAAAATTATGACCCTAAAGAAAAGAGGAAAAACTTTATGGTGGGGTCCTTCAAAATATTGGGCTGCATGTGCACCACGTTGGCTGATCTGAGATTGGAAGACCATCTTCATCAGTTGTAAGGCTGAGCTTAAATTGTCTCCCTATTTCTGTAGAGTACAGTGAAATTAAAAAAAAAAAAGGAGAAAATTAAAGAAAACAGTGAAAAACAAAACAAAAGCTCCTTTGCAGAAAGAAAGAAGAATCGACAATGACCAAATGCAAATGCAAATGTTGACGGTTATATGGCCAGCCAAGGAATAAAGCTCGACGCCCATATTTGGTGCTGAGGATAGAAAAAGAACCGAACAAAGGTTAACTCTTTTGCACTTTATATTATCATTATCTCGTTTTTTTAATCAATAGAGAAAGTGAAAGCTAAGAAATATTCTTTGTATGTATATATTATCATATATAATATAAGAATAGTCGTGGATTCCACGTCCAAAAGTAGAGGACTTTCTTTGCCACCAATGAGAATAAGGTAGCCTTGCACTGCTCTAATAATATTGTGTTCATAGAACATTTAATTAATTGAAAAACAATTAATGTTAAATAAATTACACTGTCTCTAACATAATAAATAATAATTACAATGAGAAATTCAATTCCTTTTATGAGTGAGAACTAAGCTCATACTTTTCTGATTGCAACGCCGCGATTGAAGAGTGTTGATCTTGAAATTGTGGCCGTTTGATCGTGATGTTTGGGCTTGTGTGTTTGGAGAAGGTAGTGTGAAAACAATCATCAAATGGGAATCAAGTGCATGCTTTGGTGTTTACTTGTGCAAATTGCAAAATGGGAATCCCTTTGATCTTTTCTTAATGGGTCTTTATTTACTTGGAGTCCCATTTGCTTAATATGATCTTCTCATAAAAGCTTCATAGGTCAGCAAAAACAATGACATCCAGTACACCAAGCTTTGATTTTCCTTGTGTGCGGCCTGTTTCAGAGAAAATTCCATTTAAAGAGGAAAACAAATGAAAGAAAATAATTAGATTAATATTAATCAATATAATATACAGATGAACCCAATCTTATTCTTCAAATATGTTTACAATATGCTCTTTGCATTGTATACGCTTTTGTCTTTGGTCTATAATACACAAGTAATTATTTGTAAATTTGTTTTAAGCAAATGAATTGATGATGATATCGGAGAAAAAGTGAGAAAATACAAAGAATTGACCTATGATTTTACCTTAGCGGCAGATGAAGTTAGCGTAATTGTAGCCGATGACGTTGAGGAAGAACTGGAAAGAGCAGACAGCCCCAAATTGTAAGCCATGGTTCCATCAGGTTGATAGAGACCGTAATTCCTTTCTGAAGTTGGCCCTGGCTTCATGTCCTCATTGAATAATGCAAATAGATAAACTTCTAGCCTCATATTTGGCCTCAATGGCGTCCCTTCATTTCTCAATTGCCTTCTCAACAAATTCTTGTTATACGTCGCTGCATTCTCAACCGTTGCCCCAACTTCACTGGCGTCGCCTTTCGACGGCCACCCGGTTTCGGAAACCCGAACTTCGATTCCATTGTAACCTAGCCTAGCTATGGCGAAAATGACGGCATCTACTTGTGCATAAAGCATGTTGTCATAGTGAAGTTTGCTGTACGGATCAACCATGCCTGAATTAGGGTTAAAAAGCACATAGTCTAATGAAATGTTATTTGGAGCATCTTTGTATGCAAAATATGTATATGCATTGATCCAAAACGGAGCCTTAGTACTTGACAAGAACTGTAAATACTGTGACATGATTCCGGCGACTTCAGTTTTGAAACTACCAGCGGAAGGAGGATAAGATTCTGCCAAAACTGCTAAAGAATTAGGTGTTGAAACTTGAATGGACTTATCTAAGCCTAATTGAACTAGAGCGCCGTGAATGCTGACAATGGCTGGAACAAGATACTGTATAAGTGATGCGTCGTCATCGGTGAAGACCTCGTTTCCGACTGCAATTCCGGTGATCTTTGTGGCTGGAAAGTAAGGCTTGATGTGTGTGCTTACCCATTGAAGTGCTTGTTGGGGATCCATTAAAACAGCTAGCATTTGGTTTTCGACAGTGACTACAAGCTCAATGTTGGAGTTGGCAAATGCCGTTAAGACTTGAGGATTTGTGTCATATATTCTAGCTTTCGCGATCTTAAGAGAGCTTAAGAGATCGAGAACCTTGTCCGGTGGGGGCAAATTGTTGCCAACTTGTCCGTAATTGATTCCAAGGGAGCTAACTCCTCGTAGACAATCTGCGAATTCACAGAGACGTTAACAATGAAATATGAAAATGAAGACAAGTTAAGCAGTAGAAATAAAAATGAACAAAACAAGCTAAGCAATATAAATAAAAACGAACAAAGGAAATTAAAGGCAAATGAAATTAAGACGGTACCTGAGGAAGTGAGAGAAAGTAAAAGAACAACATGGATTATGGAAATATTGCTGGAAAAAGTTGCCATAGATCGAGAGGGGCCTTGATTTCCAAGCTGAAGTTGGGAGAAGTGTAGATATAGAGAAATATTGGCGAGTCCAAGAGAGAGTAACTATGAATTCTTTTCTTTACTTGTTTGAAATTTTTTGTCTGAGGGGTTTGTTATAGCTTGCCTTGTTGCCAATGTTGTCTGTCCTCTTGCCTCTTAACTGTTAATAAACAACTTCATTTCTCAACTTCTTTCAACTCTGTCAACTAGCTTTATTAGGACGACTTGTCTCTATCCAACCTAGGCCAACCTTCAATTTTCCCATGATGACCAAATTGCCCCATACACTTCCTTCGGACAAAAGCAAACGGAAATCCCACTGATTAGTTAAATATTTGAGAGGCAGAAATTGGGGATCCCTAGATTTCGTGTGGGGTAAAAAATTGAAATCAAATCTATAATGATAAGAGATTCCACTTTCTAAATCATTTTATATCAATAGATTCTGACACTTTTAAGAGCAGCGGCTGAACTGCCTTGCTTCTGTGCAAAGTACAACGTCATGGCTTACAGTAATTTTATGTCCTTTCCATAAACTGGAAAATGCCCTTTGGCAACTAACTCGGCCAAACAGATAGAACGGGTATTACTGTTTTATAGAGAGAATGGGGTACTTGGAACCCATCTAACTTAATTAGGCTTCTTTCTTTGAACCCACAATACATATTCATCAGCCTTAACCTGGGTTAGTAAATTAATTAATTCAGCCATAAATATAAAATTAAGGTTCAGTAATCAAACTCAAAAGGAAAACAACTTGCTTTGAAGAAGAGTAGAACAGTCATTTTGGTCGAGTCGATCATGAACAAAGTTATAAAACTGCTTTTCTGAGAAGACAAACAAGGTGTGTGACATGGGTAATTGGTAGGAAGATTCAAAGGACAAAAAGGCTTACGTAATTCGGCCAAAGAAAACCCCATTGAAAAGTAAGATATGTTTGGTAAGTGGATAAGAAATGGAAATGGAATACGTGGGAATTGATTGTTTGGAGACGTAGTTGTCCTTATCTTGAAGGCGATGGGAGGCTGCTTATTTTTCCTTTTCTTGGTCATGATGCAAATGGTTCGTGTCATACTCTTTAACACATTACACAGTCAACAGATATTCATATTAACACATATGAAAGAGATTATAACTACATCGGCCGCCGAGCTAGAAAAGTCTAGAACGAAGGAAAGTATTCGTGTGTTGAATGTTCTATATTTTCGGCCCGTGATGTTTTGAATTCTCGATCGATATATCACAACATTCTGTGTTGGTTCATTGCTGAAAAGACGATTGATCGAGCTACCTAGTCGTTGTCTAGGTTGAATGGTGCATGTATGAAACAGATGATCGATATGTGGCAATCTAATTTTAAACCCATTTGATTTGGTAAAAGTTTGACAAACTAACAAGTGCATTTTGCCTTGGTAATACTTTCTATACCCAGTAGCTTTGACAATCCTTTGTCTCTTTCAGCCGTGTTCAATCAAAAGGAAGAGGAAGGAAATTACTCGATCATGTTGATGTTCTAGTCACCATGTTGGATGCTGAGAAAACCTATAGATATGCCATGTGTTTTTGTTTATACTGCATTCGAATGTTTTTGAAATTTAAAGTCATTTGTAAATCAAGATTCATTCGTTATAGAGAATTAAGTAGACAATTTTACAAAATGTGGTCCAGATTCATTGCAGCTTACAAATCAAATTACTTGACTAGATAGGCTTCTGATCTAAATTAAAAGAGACAATTTGCTCTGAAGTGTTTCACTTTAGGCATTGTGGACAATTAGCTGGCGTCATCCCGGCCAAGCATGCTATCGGGTACTAGTAGAAAAGATTAAAAAAGAAAGCCTCAAATGGCGGAAAGGGCTTTTGATTAAAGCATGTATGCATTTCATTTGTGTCATCAACTCTCTATCGAAATAGATAGCAACATTTCTTAACGGTCGTGACCCTTCACGTTGCTCTTGGCACCTAACATTTTATGTACCAAATACAAAAGATTTTGTATTAGTTAAGGAGAGAGAGAGTACTTGTAAGACAAATTCTCATACTTTATTCAAGCAACATGGGATTTTATAATTCACCTCTCATAAGGGCTCATGGATGTGATTGGTATATTTTTAATTGAGTGAGTTGACCATGATATTATTTGCGATGATTTGGTTCTTTGGTTCAATTAATACAATATGTCCACTTTGATAGATTAAGGTAGTATAACAAATCTGATTTTAATATTTCATGATTTTATTTCTGATATTTAAGATTTAAAATCTTAAACCTTTTAAGTTTAGGTTTTAAATCCTATATGTTAAGAACAAAATGGTGAGGGCGAGGTGAATTTATTGTATCACTATGAACCATTAAAATAGATAATATCAACCTAAGTGGGTCGGGTCATCATATCTTGCTATAAAATTTTTCTAACCATCAGCTCATATCCTTTCCCCCTTTTTCTTGATATGCAAATTGAAAGAGGAAAAGAAGGAAAAAAGGGGACATCTTCATATATTCCACACCCATGGATCAAAAAATAAATAAAAAATAAAAAAAATAGATGACTAATATGTTCTTTGTTAGCTGATTATATCTTTTTATCCTTCTCCAATATCCAAACAGATTTGTTTTGTGCATGTGAGAGATACGATAAAGAAATCAGTAAAGATATTTGCTTTTGTTAAAGAGATGTTGGTGTTAATAAAGGAGAAGCATCATGGAAGGAAAAGGAAGAGGGAAAATTTACATTGTGCGAAGTGCAATGCAAGAAAATTTTTGATTATGAACAGTATGCACATGTATATGTTTGCTTAAAGATATGCTTCTTTCCAAGTATTCCCTTATTTAGACTGGTTCAAAAATGTAAGAATCATTACCCAATTTCCAAGATTTAACCCATGTTGGCAACCTCATTCCATTGCTTTGTGAAAAGAGGTGCAAAAATGCCTAATTTTGCACACTGCAAGCAAAGGTTATCATGTGATAAGGCAACTGCGAGAAACGAAAAGCAAGAATGGTTATTGGTTATATACGTTGTTATCTAATTGAAATACGTTTTTGACAAGAGCTATGGCATTTTGATAGAGTGGAACCCATCTGCCTACGCCAATGTCTAATTGTCTACGGTCTTTAATTTATCGCAAATGAAAAGCAATATTAGGGTGCTAGGCTAATTTATTTCTGGCCAAGCTTGGATAACATATGGGTATCGAGGATACATGAGCTGCTAGGCTAGCAATAGTCTTAGTCGGCCTCACTAGCCTTGTGTGCACGCAGCTGTTCATAGTCCATCTGCCAAATAAAATGGGCCAGTCCGCCTCGAATTCTGCTTAAGAAGCAACAGAAATTTTCTGATAATTTCTGGAGAGGATCATTCCACCATGTTAGTTGAAAAAGAACATCAGTACCAGCCGTAAACTCTGAAACCGTATTATTTTTCAATGTGAAAACGCTATGACGACAATTGACGCTGTAATTTCCAGGCTCTAACAAGGGATCTAAAGATGCTTACCCATTTGGCTAACTACTAAAGCTAAAGATTAAACCATCCTCTTTCGTAAGCCGTTTCAAAAACCATAATGACAGACATAAATTTGGCATAAAAAGTAGCCAAAATCACCCAAGTAATCATTCAAAATCATTGCTGAAAAGTATCAGAATTAGTTTTAGAGAAACTATCCGATTTGGCTTTGTTTCAACCATAGAGAGGAGGATGACAAAATAAGCTATGGATTTGAGGAGCTCTGCCAAGAGGAGGCAACAAACCAAAATTCTCTCTGTCGTTACCAAAAGAAACAAAACGGGTGCAGATCTTAATGAGATGATTTTGGTTTAATTAGTATTTAATATTATCTTTTTTTCTAAGCAATTTATAAATATAATATTTTAAAATTTTATTTTTGACGTAAAATTTATTTTTAATTTATTAAAAAAATATTATATTAATTAAAAAAATTAAAATACTCATAAAATATAATATAAATTTTTATTTAAACCATGTGATATCATACATTTAAAGGAGAGATAAAACAATTCAATAATAAAGCGGAGGACTCAAATTCTTCTAGACAATATTAATCCCATAACAATCCAACCAACAAATGCCTAATGGATGTATACAGTTGGCGGTGAGCATGGTTGGATTTGAACTGTGTTGAGTCAGACTTTAAAAGGACTAAAGTTAGTAGTTTCAAACTAATCAAAACCAAACCTTTGATTTAGTTCTGTTCACTCCTATACACAGTGCCTGACATAGCATGAGAAAGAAGATAATTATGCGTTTAGCCTTGAGTTTTAATTTACAGTTCTCTTAACATTCAAGCCGTACATAATGCTAAAGTTTAGAAGCTTTATGCTAAAAAATTATTGGAAAAAATTGAAAATAAACTTGAAATAATTTAGCTTTTAACTTGCTCCATATTTGATTAGAATGGTATACATCTCGCGGCATTAAAAGATATTTTATTATTTAACTAACTAATGACCATAATTGATTGATTATAGTCACGAACATTGCAAAATTGGAAAGAACTATGCTAGCTAGGCATAATTCATTTGCAGGGGCGCATGCAGCAATCGTGGTGCATCAAGTTGCAAAAACCTGCATACGGCAAACCTATAGCAAAGGATGTCGCTGTCGCCCTTGAATTCATCTAATATCTGACTCACAGAACGTTATGCACCAAGTATTCTATCCATATGTCGTGTAATCTTGGGCAGCCACATATTCCACACAGCAACATCACCAGCTAATCAACAAAGTAATTAGCGGCCATGGCCACCATTGCTAATAGCTAGAGTATGAAGTCTTTCTGCAGAAAACACTAGCAAAATATAATTATTCATACAATTAATCAAGGAAGATATCAGGTACGTTATTAATCAATGAAAATTGCAATCAGTCCACAACAACTGTGACTCCTCCGGCGGCGGAACCTCCCTGAACAACCCATCCAAGTCTTTAAACGAGATGCTATTGGATAACATGGAGACTGACGATCCATAATTGTTATCAGTAACGTTCATTTGATCACGACTGTAATCAACGTCGACGACGTCTTTCAGCGTCTGAACCTGAACTGATATTTCTCTCTTAACCACATCTGCAGAATTGCTTTGTTTAATCCATGCAACGGAAGAATCCTTACCGGTAAGCTTCTGAACCACGGATTTGAAACTGGTTGGGTCAGCTTCAACGTACTGAGTATCCATGAGAGTCACTTTAACTGCTTCTCGCTTTTTGCTTGACATCGTATACAAAAGCGCTTCTGAAGATTTTTGGTACACTATTGCGTTGATTTTGTGGTGAATTATGATTAGTTTATCAGTGTAATATCGTTTTATAGAGTAATCTGGGAGAGGAGAGAGACAATAAATGAGGCTAAAGGTAGGGTTTCGACAGCCAAGAAACCTAGGAAGGCAATTGATGATCGTTAAAAGTTTGGCAGTCAACGACGACCAAACTTGGTGTCAACGGCACGCAATTTGGAATCTTCAAGTCAAGCCTCGTCTTTGACAAAGGTGTCGATAACTCAAAAACGTCTAGTTAATTCACTTGATATATAAGAAAATTGGATAATTTTTAAATAATAATTTTTAACACTTATTTTTTTAATTAATATTAATATAATATAAAATTTATTAATTTATATTAATATAAAATAATATAATTATTAAACAAGTAATATAATATAATACGATTAATAATCGTATCAAATTTAAAATTTAAATTTTTAATATATAAATTTATTTATAATATAATTAATTATTTAAAGAATTATATTGTACTAATTTATTATGATTTAATAAATATATTTTTATAATTT